>JABUOV010000194.1:0-75131 GCA_025617405.1 Perca schrenkii
CCGCACCAAAATTGCAGGTGAGAAATTGTTTCGTACCACGGTCCAGATCAAAAGACCAAATTTTGGTCCAATGAAAAGAGGTGGTCTCGGTCCGGACCAAACTGAACCATGGCCCGGTCCGTTCATAGTGTGAAAGCATTTTTTGGATGGTTCAGACTTCCAGACCAAATACAAGAAGCTCTAGCAGGCTCTCCTCGACCGGGGGGAGCTCCGTTAAGGAATAGGTTGGTGCTTAGTGTGTACATGAGAGAGTGAGTGACAGTGAATACCCTCAGAGCAGATAGCTATCGGCTTTCAGAGCAGAGAATACATCAGCAGTTTACTTGTTAAGTGGTAGTAAATGTACAGTGTAGGTTTCCGTTTGTCTCTGAATAAATGCTCCAGAAAGAAAGTTCCCGTCTCTTGCTTCTAAACATCACAACAAAACAAAAAGAGGCGCGGTAGTAGGAGAGAGCAGCAGTCAGTAGGAGAGAGCAACAGTCAGTAGGGGAGAGCAGAAGTCAGTAGGAGAGAGCAGCAGTCAGTAGGAGAGAGCAGCAGTCAGTAGGGGAGAGTAGCAGTCAGTAGAGGAGAGCAGCAGTCAGTAGGGGAGAGCAACAGTCAGTAGGAGAGAGCAGCAGTCAGTAGGAGAGAGCAGCAGTCAGTAGGAGAGAGTAGCAGTCAGTAGGGGAGAGCAGCAGTCAGTAGGGGAGAGCAGCAGTCAGTAGAGGAGAGCAGCAGTCAGTAGAGGAGAGCAGCAGTCAGTAGGGGAGAGCAACAGTCAGTAGGGGAGAGCAACAGTCAGTAGGAGAGAGCAGCAGTCAGTAGGAGAGAGCAGCAGTCAGTAGGAGAGAGTAGCAGTCAGTAGGGGAGAGCAGCAGTCAGTAGGAGAGAGTAGCAGTCAGTAGGGGAGAGCAGCAGTCAGTAGGAGAGAGCAGCAGTCAGTAGGGGAGAGCAGCAGTCAGTAGGGGAGAACAGCAGTCAGTAGGAGAGAGCAGCAGTCAGTGGGAGAGAGAAGCAGTCAGTAGGAGAGAGCAGCAGTCAGTAGGAGAGAGTAGCAGTCAGTAGAGGAGAGCAGCAGTCAGTAGAGGAGAGCAGCAGTCAGTTGAAAAAACTCTGACACAGAGAGAGGATACGAGAGTACGGGGAAGCCCGTCTACAAACTAGGGATGCACTGAATCCAGATTTTTGGGGTTCGGCCGAATACCGAACCCACTGGTTCAGATTCTGCCAAACCCCAAACCGAACTGAACTCTTCTCCCATCCTCTACTCCCATCTTTTATCTTTCATTTTATTTTTAATATTTTATTTTTAATTTAATACATACTGTATACTGTGTACATGTACTTATACTTTACTTATATTGCTTATATTCTATTTAAAGAATGTGTGACATGCACCAACAACACCAAAACAAATTCCTTATATGTGTTAAAAACGTACTTGTTAATAAAGCTTTTCTGATTCTGATCCTCAGTCTATTAACACAGTAAACACATTAATGAAGTAAACACCGTCCACAGCCTCTAAAATAGTTAAATGTAACAACTTAATGTTGAATTTGCACGCTCTTTACACATCGTTGGAAAGCACATCGCTATCGCCAACTGAGTGACAATTTTGTTTGGCAAATTTTCGCTAACAAGTGTATGATGAAGGCATGTGAAATTAGAAAGCTAGCGTTAGCTAAAGAGCAGCAGTCGCTCCGCTCCGCTCCCACTGTAGTGAGACTCATTTGCCGAGAGAACAGCTGACAGCCCGGGAGAGGCCCTGTCTAGTTAACACTCGTTTTTAGCTGTGACTGTCCTTTGTTACCTGAAGTTGCTGCTGTTTTGGCTGCTGTCTTTAGATTCCTTCATGCACAACTCATATGCAAATGTCTTAACAGCGGCGATGTTGTGTATTGTTTAGGGCCCTTTCCCCCACAAGACAAATCGGCATTGCAAATTGAACATGTAACTGGACTTGAATGGCCTGCTTTTGACTGAAAGTACTGCACAAGTTCCATTTTCACTTTCTCACAGCCTGCTGCATTGAACGCTCCACCTAACGCACCATCATTACGTCGACCAGCGTAGTGTACGAAGTGCAAGCGTAACTCTACAAAAAGTATAGAAGTAACAAGAGCGTTCAGTCCAAGATGGCGGAGCTGCAGCTCGGTCATGGGTGTGTTTGTTGTAATGGAACGTTCTATTGAGTTCCGCCTCTTGTTACTTCTATACTCTTTGACAAGAGCAGAAACTCAACACAACATTTGCCTCTTTTTCTCGAGTTTCACCTCTTGTTACTTCTCGTTGGAAGCGTTTGGTTCGGTGGAAAAAATTCTAAAGTTTGACTCCGTTAAAAAGCCCAAAGTTCGGCCGAACCCGAACTCGGTGCATCCCTACTACAAACCAATCAATTATAAGTATCTGGAGACGCAGCTCACGTATGTGATGACGGCAGGACATAGTTTTGTCACGTATAGATCTTTAGTGCACTTGAACAACTGCAGTGTGAAACCAAAACTTACCAGATCAAATGTATAAAATGTAACAAAAACATGAACCTTGGTCTGGACCTTGGTTCAGACTTTCAGTTGTGAAAATGCCCATAATATTTCTTTCTAGAAAGTCTGAAAGTAAACTGAGACTTAATATTTTTTTTACTCTTTTTAGAATGTTTCTTGAATATGAAGTGACAGTTTGGTATGTTTCGGTCCTCGGCAGCCGTTTGAGGTCAAATTCAAAGATGGAGGAGTTGTCGGGGAAGCTTTTGTTTTCATGAAATTCTTAAGTTAGTAAAATCTTTGGCAGTCAAAATGTGATTCCACTGAGTTCTTGTGATTTCAGAGTTGTATCAGTTAATGTATCCGTGTCTATTTGGGATGCAGATCAACATGTTGAACAATGGAAGGAGCTCATTGTGGCCTAATGGCCCACAGGGTATGAAGAGGATTTAGTAGGTAAGTCAGTGAACATTTATTTGTTGTCATGATGTCTTGTGTTTGAACCATCATACAGTTGGTTTGTCACTGATATGGATTTGCTGCTCATGTGAATCCTCCCACAGTGTTACATTAGCAGCTGTAACCACAGGGACTCTGATAAAACTGGAATAATCAGAATCCATCTGATATGAAGCTGTGGTTTGAATACCACTTCCCTCCTCTTTGAAGAGTAGTCAGATATCTGTGTTCAGGTTTTTGTACAGCCTCTTCTACACTTTGTATCACTGTGTTTCTAGAGCACAGTAGTAGAGACCTGTGTCTGCCGGGGTTAGTCTCTTTATGGTCAATTCAGTTGAGTTTACTGATGTTTCAGATGCATATCGCTCATCTGGGATATATTCACCACTAATAGCTCCTTTCCAGAGTATAAACCGAGGTGCCTGAAGGTCAGAATGATGTCTGTACCAGTGAAGGTTAGGATCACGAACCGTTGTCTCATATTCACATCTGAGTGTGACAGATTCTCCTTCTCTTCTACTGACTTCAACGTCTACAGGGAAAATTTTGTATCCAGTTATTAATCCTGAAAAAAGTAGAGAAAATGAAGCCATTAGACTAACATTGTTCATGAGGCTGAGAGGAGAAGACAGTGGAAAATGTCAACTGTACATTGTTACTCTGGACAGAAACAGCTCAACTGTTCAGAGATTTCTGCTCTGATCTGCAGGTTAAATAAAACTTTAGAAAATAATGAAACCATGTTGTTTTTTATATCTTACCAAATAAAAGAGCACCAAGAATAATCCACAGCCAATGCTCCATCTCTACAACAAGGTTTAAATCAACAGGAGAAACTAGCTGATGTTCAACATTCAATCTGAGAATTGTTCTCTTCACAGCAGCACTTATTATTGACTGATTGGTTGAACATAGTGCAGAAGTAGAGCACCTCCTACTTGATAATGTCGCCCTCTAGTGGAGGTACAAAGTTCAGTACAACAGTGTGGAAAAAAGTCTTCCAGCAGCTTGCCAGTGTGTCAGCTTGTGTTTTTGTACAGAGACTGTACGTTTTGGTTTTATCCTCACTTACAGAAGCAGACAGTCCAGAGTTTGTTTCATTTTGCATTCCAGAGTGAAAGATGAGAAAATCTGGTGGTTTTCCTGGATATGGTCGATACCAGAAGAAATAATCATTATATCCAGCTTGTTTGGAGTATCTGTAGGACAGAGTAACAGAGCTGCCTTCTAAACTGTTCTGTTCTGTCTCTACTGCAGTGAGTGTGTCACAGCTGATACCCAAAGAGAGATAACTCTATTATTTCATATAGAAACAGACATAATAAATGATTTACATCCAGATGTCATTGGAATAAAACCTTTTCATGCTGCATAGTCTAACATACCTGTAAGGATGGAGAGAAACATCAGAGAACACAAGCAATGCTGCAGTGACAGCATGTTGAATAAAGGTAATGTTGGTGTGAGTATTGAACTGTTGAATATAGAAGTTCCTCTCTCTGTTATAGTTCAGTAACAGCTCAGCTCCTCCCTGAGTCTCTCCGTCTTCTCATAGCTCTGTATTTTCATTTGTCCGTTACTCTACTAAGGTAAGTGATTCTAAATTACATCATATTGAAGTTTAACATTGTGTGACTCCCTCTGGTGGATGTTGTGGAGTATTGTGTTGTCTTTCCTCCAGAGGTTTTTGTACAGAGTTTTGGTGTTTCCTGTCACTGTGGGCCTCAGAGCACAGTAGTACAGAGCAGAGTCAGACACCTTAGCTGAGGGGATGATCATGAGGATTTGTTTGTCCTCCACTTTAATCTTCAGTCCAGGAATTACGCTATTGTTGTTTCCTACTATTCCTGAAGCAGAGTGGGAGATGATGAACTCTGGTGGTTTTCCTGGATATTGTCGGTACCAGAAGAAATAATTACCAGATGAATATCTGTAGGACAGAGTAACAGAGCTGCCTTCTAAACTGTTCTTTTCCTTCTCAGCTGGAGTGAGTTCTTCACAGCTGATACCTAAAGGAAGAGATAACTGTTATTTCATGTTGTATAAGATTATATAAATTATTCACATTCAGGTGTTATTAGAATAGAACTTGTTCATCCTGCATAATTTAACAAACCTGTTAGAATGGAGAGAAACATCAGAGAAATCACACAATGCTGCAGTGACAGCATGTTGAATAAAGGTGATGTTGATGGTTTGTGTATTGAACTCTGTTGAATATAGAAGTTCCTCTCTTCTATAGTTCAGTAACAGCTCAGCTCCTCCCTGAGTCTCTCTGTAAAGTTATTCTAGACTACATCATGAAAAATATTGAAGTTTAAAAGTGTGTGACTCCCTCTGGTGGATGTTGTGGAGTATTGTGTTGTCTCTGCTCCAAAGGTTTTATGTACAGAGTTTTGGGGCCCTATCTTGCACTCAGCGCAATGGCCTTTGTACACCGACGCATGTATCATTCCTATTTTGCACCCGACGCACAGCAGACTTTTCTCTCCACAGACGCACGTCAGTAAATTAGGGAATGTATTTGCGCTCCTGGGGGTGGTTCAGTGAAAAGAGGAGGCGTGTTCCGGTGCAAATGTTCCCTGGTGCTATTTTGCTGTTTCAGAAAACAATTCCGCCACAGACCAGGAAAAACCTGGTCTAAAGTCAGTAGCGCTAGTCTAAAGTCAGTGGTGCTGGTCTAAAGTCAGTGGCGCTAGTCTAAAGTCAGTGGTGCTAGTCTAAAGTTAGTGGTGCTAGTCTAAAGTCAGTGGTGCTAGTCTAAAGTCAGTGGTGCTGGTCTAAAGTCAGTGGCGTGTTATTCAGATGCTATTTTAGGGGCGCATGCTTGGCCATAATGTAGCGTGTTCACAACGCGCATACACCTTGCTTCTCTCATCTAAACGGACACAGCAGTTTGCAAACCATACATTATTACAAAGAAAAATATTACTGAAAATGCGCTTCAGGTGTTTGGATAGGTCAGGAGGCACTTTACAGTACAGTCCTCAAAAAGTCCCAGCATTCCTTGTGGCTTGTTGTGTTTTACACAACATTTCCATGAATCATGGATGTGTTGATGACATAAATGAGGAAATATTAGAGGACTTAAGGAGACGTGATGTTGAACTACGGTGGGATTGGACACTCCGACGGGATCTGGTCTGCGAGTAATGCGCGATGCGTTCCTGGTGGAGCAGGTGGACGGAGATGGAATGGGGGGAGGAGGAAGGGGCACAACAGGAGCAGGTGGTGCGTTTGGAGGCCCACACTCCATGGCTGCAGCAATCCTCTCCAGACTTGAGGAGATGCGCCCGAGAGGCCGCAGCAAAATCGCCACCCGGCCAAGACGGGCATTTATTACTTTGCCGCATCTCGGACATCTCCCGCTGGCGTGCGCCAGGGAACTCCGCCGTTATAATAACAATCCGCCATGGAACAAGCGCGCCTGCTCTTAAAGGGAATGTGAGATGACGCTCTGATTGGTTATTTTCACGTACGCCCAAACCACACCTAGCTACTTCAGACCAACCCATTTTAGATTTGCGTCGGGCGCAAGAGTCATTTATCCCGCCGGTATCATAGCAACAGCGCCGGAGATCCACCCACAAAGCTAATTGCGTTTTGCGTTTCATACTTGCGTTTCAGATCGTTAAAATAGGGCCCTTGGTGTTTCCTGTCACTGTGGGCTTCACAGCACAGTAGTACACATCAGAGTCTGTCACTGTAGCAGAGGAGATCTGCAGAATCATTTTGGTTCTATCCTCAGTTACTGATACAGACAGTCCAGATTTTGTTACATTTTGCGTTCCCAAGTGAAAGATGATGAACTCTGGTGGTTTTCCTGGATATTGTCGATACCAGAAGAAACAATCCGTATATCCAGCATGTTTGGAGTATTTGTAGGACAGAGTAACAGAGCTGCCTTCTAAACTGTTCTCTTCTTGCTCTACTGGACTGAGATCTTCACAGCTGACTCCTAAATGAAGAAATAGCTCTGTTATTTCATGTGGTAAAAGAATTAAACAATTATTCACAATTAGATGTATTTAGGATTCATTTTTTTAAGCTTCATAGTCTAACATAATGTACCTGTTAGAATGGATAGAAACATCAGAGAAAACACACAATGCTGCAGTGACAGCATGTTGAATGAAGGTAATGTTGATGGTTTGTGTATTGATCTCTGTTGAATTTAGAAGTTCCTGTCTCTTCTATAATTCAGTAACAGCTCAGCTCCTCCCTGAGACTCTCTGTCTCCCCGTAGCTCTGTATTTTCACTTCTCCCAGTTACACTTCTAAGGCAAATTTATTCTAGACTACATCATGAAAAATGTGTAGTTTAACAGTGTGTGACTCCCTCTGGTGGATGTTGTGGAGTATTGTGTTGTCTTTGCTCCAAAGGTTTTTGTACAGAGTTTTGGTGTTTCCTGTCACTGTGGGCTGCAGAGCACAGTAGTACACAGCAGAGTCAGACACCTTAGCTGAGATAATCTCCAGTATAACATGTTTCTTTGACTTGTCAATGTGAGCTGAGAAATCAGAACCAGTTGGATGAATCAACCCTCCCTCTGTGATGTAGAGCAGGAACTCTGGTCTGGATCTCTGGTATTGTCGGTACCACTGGATACTGTAGATAGCACCCTCATATGTACAGGTCAGGTTGATTTTTCTACCCTCTGCAACATGTTCTTCAGTACTTTCTGGCTTTATGCTGTTCATGGAACCCAGGGCTGCAAAATGAGTATTATTCACGTCAGTTATCAATAACTTACACATAAACCTCTAGTTATGAAATATCTGGTTAATACAGCAGGTTATATGAGACTTTGATCTCTGTTCTAACACTCACCTTTAAAGGGAGAGAAAAGTAAAAACAGGTAAAGCAACATGTCTTTGGAGTTGTTAAAGCCAAACAGACAGCAGATGAGCAATGTTCTTCCACTGCAGTAGAATGAAAAACTAAACAGCCTCTCTGATGTGCAGGTATCACTTTGGTGGATGATGTGGTGATTGTGATTGTCTTAAAGTTTAACAGTGTGTGACTTCCTCTAGTGGACGTTGTGGAGTATTGTGTTGTCTTTGCTCTAAAAAGTTTTTGTACAGAGTTTTGGTTTTTCCTGTCACTGTGGGCTGCACAGCACAGTAGTACACAGCAGAGTCAGACACCTTAGCTGAGGAGATGTTCATTTTGATTTGTTTGTCCTCCACTTCAATCTTCATTCCAGCGATTGGACTTTTCAATATTCCTCCTTTTCCTAAATGAGAGATGATGAACTCTGGTGGTTTTCCTGGATATTGTCGATACCAGAAGAATCGATCACCATCAGTTGCTTGTTTGGAGTATCTGTAGGACAGAGTAACAGAGCTGTCTTCTAAACTGTTCTTTTCTTTCTCTACTGGAGTCAGCTCTTCACTGCTGACACCTAAAGGAAGAGATAATTTCTTATAGCATTTTATAAAAGTCATAGATTCAACAGATCAAGAAAATATTAAAATTTAAGTTTTCCTCAATGCAGAATCTAACAAACCTGTTAGAATAATGAAAAAATAAAACACAAAATGCTGCTGCGACAGCATGTTGAATAAAGGTATTGTTGCTGATTTTTTGTATTGAAATCTGTTGAATATAGAAGTTCCTCTCTCTTCTATAGTTCAGTAACAGCTTAGCTCCTCCCTGAGTCTCTCCATCTCCTCTTAGATCTGTATCTTCACCTCTCTGTTATGCTTCCTCCGGTTAACATACTGGTGGCAATATTTTTTTACCATTTTGTTGTGTATCCTTCTAAAATAAGAATTACATAACATTAGATGCAATGATTTAATGCTTGGATCACCTTTTCAGAGTTTACAAACACAAGAAGGATGAAAACGTTGAAACAACATAATTTCATCACTAAATATTTTTTTCAGTTTTTATTTAACCTTTACTTAACCAAGTAGGCTGTTGAGAACAAGTTCTCATTTGCAACGGCGACCTGGCCAAAAAAAAACCTAAGCGTGCAGGACAACATACAGTGTCACATTCAATACAGTACAAGAAATCATAATACAATAGGCTACATGAAGGCTGCATAAAGTAAAGAGTTAAGTAGGCATTACAAAGCCGGTGCTAAGTGAGGTGTAAGGAAGTCGATGGATATGCAAAAGTGATATGGTAATAAAACGAATAAACATGAATGGACGGGCAACTGCAAATTGTGGTCTAGTTAGTGATGATATAACTCAATTTATATGAAAAGCCAGTCTATATAAATGCTGAAATGTGGTGATGCGTCAGTATACAGTTAGTGCAAATAGTGGTCTAGGTAGTGATGTAGATCAGTAATGACACTATGTACATGAGTAAGCAGACTATATAAATGCTGAAATGTTGCAAAACGTCAGTATACAAATGGTGCATGATGTGGTCTAGATAATCACATTATGCACAATCTATCTTAGTATAGTTTAATTTGACCTGATTCACAGAATTTTGGGAGGAAAATGTAATCTTAATTCCAGGCTTAATAATTTTTAGAAACACTTTATATGATAAAAAACAGCGGCCCCAATTACTGGACTTTAACATAATGTTGAAATACACATTGTCAGGAAAATGGAAATAATATCGTCCAAATACATGTCAACAGAAAATGAGGGGGCCTAGGATTGAACCCTGTGGTATACCACAATAAATCAGCCTTAAGAGAAAAACACAAACTTCTTTTATAAAGATAAGAACAAAACTATGACCTGATTCAGTGATGCTAACCAGAGTTGAAATAGAGCTCTCTGTCTCTCTACGTCAGGGGATTTGCTGTTAGAATCAGCTATGAGGTATTGTTCATAAACATAATATCCCACAACATATCATTATCATACTGTTGAAGAAAACACTTTTCCTTTCATATTTAGTGCTTCATTTTCTGTTATTGTCACCTCTACAAAGAATCAACACCATATCATTACATACTATTCAACGATTAACAGTGTGTGACTCCCTCTGCTGGATGTTGTGGAGTACTGTGTTGTCTTTGCTCCAAAGGTTTTTGTGCAGAGTTTTGGTGTTTCCTGTCACTGTGGACCTCAGAGCACAGTAGTACACAGCAGAGTCAGACACTGCAGCAGAGGAGATCCAGATGCTTTTCTTCAGACAATTTTGCAGAGAACCTTGTGTCTGATTGTAGAGACTCTCCTGGTCTTGTAAAACCAAGCCCTGAAATGTACAGGAGAAACTCTGGTGGTTTTCCTGGATATTGTCGATACCAGAAAAAATTATCATTAGCATTTATTTTCTTGGAGTATCTGTAGGACAGATTAACTGTGCTGCCTTCTAAACTGTTCTTTTCTTTCTCAGCTGGAGTGAGTTCTTCAGAGCTGACACCTAAAGGAAAAGATAACTCTGTTGTTACAAAATTTTCAAGAAATGACTCACAGTTATGGAACATTACATTCAAACATAGAAAATGCAGAATGTAACATACCTGTTATAACTGAAATAAACAGTAGCGAAATCACGACATGATCCAGTAACAGCATGCTGGATAAAGTAAATTCTGGTTTGTGTATTGATCTCTGTTGAATATAGAAGTTCCTCTCTCTTCTATAGTTCAGTAACAGGTCAGCTCCTCCCTGAGTCTCTCTGTCTCCTCGTAGCTCTGGATTTTCACTTCTCTCAGTTACACTACTAAGGTAAAGTTATTCTAGACTACATGATGAGAAATATTTATGTTTAACAGTGTGTGACTCCCTCTGGTGGACGTTGTAGAGTATTGTGTTGTCTTTGCTCCAAAGGTTTTTGTACAGAGTTTTGGTGTTTCCTGTCACTGTGGGCTGCAGAGCACAGTAGTACACAGCAGAGTCAGACAGCTGAAGCTTCTGGATCTTCAGAGGAACGGATCTTATGCTGGAATTCAGTGTGGATGAATATTTCTCCTTGTCAACTGTTTTCCCAGAGCCAAACGTAAAGCAGCTCAGAATGAATTTGGGGCTGTTGTTTCCATCCTGTTTGTACCAGAAGAGATAATCATTAGTTGAACTGCTGTTATATTGACAGCCAAGTCTTACTGCCTCTCCTTCAGTAGCAGTCACATCTCCTTTTGGTTGCAGCACGTTGTCTTTTTGTGCTCTGCATTCTGTAAAACAGCAACAAACAGAATCAGTGTGCTGTTAAAGAATAATATCAATGTTGGATTGATATCAAAGAAACAGAGTTGTGTTCATACCAAGGCTCATAGCAGCCAGCAACACTGAGATGAACAGAGGCTTCATATCTGCAGTGTGGAGTAACTCTGAGCTACAGCAAGTATAAAGAAGGCTGTGATCTCTCTGTTTAGTCTTCATCAACACTAAAGTTGGTGGATTAGAAGGAGGAACCTGATCACAGTGACAGGGCTCATTCACAGCCCTGGGTTATTCCCCCCTACTGGCAACTTTACACCTAACACATTTTGTGCCTCTCTCCTTTCCTAGTGTAACATGTCTTGTATGAAGTGGTCTTTGTAGTTTTCAGATGACATGGTTCCTGTTTTACACGCTGGTGCAGACTCACTTTCTTGAACGTATAAAATGTTGTAATTGTAGTGAACCTGTACATGCCGTTTAATATTTCTTTCTAGAAAGTTTGAAAGTAAACTGAGACTTAACATTTCAACATGTTACGTTTCATATCTTTTTCAGAATATCTCTTGAATTTAAAGTGACAGTTTAGTATTTTTTGGTCCTCTGCAGCCTTTGAGGTCAAATTCAAAGATGGTGGAGTTGTTGGGGAAGCTTCTGTTTTCATGAAATTCTTAAGTTAGTAAAATCTCCAGCGGTAAAAATGTGTTTCTACTGAGTTCTTCTGTGAATTATGATGTTATGGAATATAAACTACCAGGGATTTCAAAGTTGTATTAGTGTTTCAGTGTCTATTTGGGATGCAGATCAACATGTTGAACAATGGAAGGAGTTCATTGTGGCCTATCTATTTTCATTGTTTCTTTCTGCAGTTGGTATAAACAGAGCCAAATGTTTAAGTCCGGTGGATTCCATAGTTACATGTCTGTGACCGGCACAACATTTCCTACATTTTGACCAACCACAATGTATGAAAAGTGAAAACTGTAGAGGAGAGAGAATCGTACTGCAGCTCCCCCCACTGTCCCCTCTGGCTCTCAACATTCCATCCCATACACACATATTGGAAAATCTGAAACGGTCTGAAAATGGGACGATACATAACCTTTGATTTGGTAGAAACTGTCCTTGATATCAGAATGCCCATTCAGCCCAATAAAGGCCAAAGTCTTGTCTTCGGTTTAAACTTTTAATTATTTTTCTACATTAAAGCATGGCGATACAGCATGGTCACAAAGAGGGGTTGTTTTGAGCTATGTTAAGTCATTTCCTGAAGATTTCCCATTAAAGTCTATGGGAAATTTTAACATTGTGGCCTAATGGCCCACAGGGTATGAAGAGGATTTAGTAGGCAAGTCAGTGTCCCTTTATCTGTTGTCATGGTGTCTTGTAGGGGTGTGCAAAGCAGCCGGTATTTGTATCTGTATTTGTATTTGTTGTGGGGGGAAAATTATTTGTATTTGTATTTGTATTCGAGTAAAATTCAAAATAGGCGTAAAATTCCAGTTTTTTTGCATTACACTTCTAATTTACGTTAAAGTGTAAGTATTCTTTAATTATATCCATTATAATAAGTATGCCAGCTAATATAGGTGATTGAAACTGACTTGCAGGGGCAGAACATGGCTGTGATGATGATTTGGTGCTTGTGGGGGGGGTTGGCAGACAGTACCAGGAGGAGAGGATGCTTTAAGTGCATGTGATTATGCATAGCAGATGTTGACAGATGTTTGATATCTCTGCCTCTGCTTATTTGACTTTTGCACACATTACATATCACTTTGGTTTTATCTGCAGCACTGACTGTAAAATGCTTCCACACAGAACAAGTTTTTTTGGCTGGTGGAGGACCAAGAGATGGCTCAGCAGCAGCCACACTCTATTTCTATTTGGTTGCCCAAATCCATGTGGGGAGTTTCAGCTAAGTTAATGAGTGACGGGTAGCTATGCTAAGGTTAATTAGCCTAGCCTGTAGCCTACATTTTGCTGTCTGCAAAAGACAGAGTAACTTAAACGTACCATATAACTCCCACAAGTGCATACAAGTTGACACAACTACACAATCATTTTACCTTTTTAACCGAACGTTAACGTTACTCTGTCAATAGCCTATTGTCTAAATGACCGAGCTAACAGAGCTACGTAAACAGTGCGAACATGAGAGCACCTGACTGCAGACGTCAATAACGCAGCGTAATGGAATAATCTCCCGATCAAACTCCGCTCCCCGAAAGTTATAAACTGCCTCCGGAACCCAGTTAAGCTACAAAAAATCTATTCAACAAAAGTAGTGATGCAGTTCAGTGTTTTTTCGCTCAGCCGAGCCGACTCTGTTGCTGTGTGGAGCAGCCTGTGTCAGTCACCTCCTCCGACTCCTGAACGTCACTCACTCATCCGGGCATGCACTGCCGTCTCATGTATAAAGTTTTTCTTGTTCCCGAATACAAATATTTTTAAAAGTATTTGTTCGAAATAAGTATTCGTAAAAAACACGTTATTTGTGCCTTTCCGAATACCGTATTCGGGTTCGGCTCCACCCCTAGTGTCTTGTGTTTGAACCATCATACAGTCGGTTTGTTATTTATGTGGATTTGCTGCTCATGTGAATCCTCCCACAGTGTTACATTAGCAGCTGTAACCACAGGGACTCTGATAAAACTGGAATAATCAGAATCCATCTGATATGAAGCTGTGGTTTCAATACCACTTCCCTTCTCTTTGAAGAGTAGTCAGATATCTGTGTTCAGGTTTTTGTACAGCCTCTTCTACACTTTGTATCACTGTGTTTCTAGAGCACAGTAGTAGAGACCTGTGTCTGCCAGGATTAGTCTATTTATGGTCAGTTCAGTTGAGTTCTCTGTTGTTTTGGATTCATATATCTGGGATATATTCCCTACCACTACGGTCTCTTGCTCCTTTCCACAGTATAAACTGAGGTGCCTGAAGGTCTGAATGATGTCTGTACCAGTTAAGGTAGACAGCGTTGGAATTAGTCTCATAGTCACATCTGAGTTTAACAGATTATCCTTCTCTTTCACTAACTTCATGCGGTTTTACAGGAGAGATGTTGTTTCCAGCTATGATTCCTGAAACAAGTAGAGAAAATGAAGTCATTAACTAACATTGTTCATGAGACTGAGAGGAGAAGACAGTGGAAAATGTCAGCTGTACATTGTTACTTTGGACAGAAACAGCTCAACTGTTAAGAGATTTCTGATCTGAACTGCAGTTCATATAAATCTTTAGAAAATAATAAAACCATGTTGTTCTTTGAATCTTACCAAAGAAAAGAGCAGCAAGAATAATCCACAGCCAATGTTTCATCTCTACAACAAGGTTTAAATCAACAGGTAGAAACTAGCTGATGTTCAACATTCATTCTGAGAATTGTTTCTCTTCACAGCAGCACTTATTATTGACTGAATGGTTGAACACAGTGCAGAAATAGTGCACTGCCTACTTGATAATGTTGCCCTCTAATGGAGGTACAAAGTTCATTACAACAGTGTCGGGGGAAAAAAGTCTTCCAGCAGCTTGTCAGTGTGTCAGCTTGTGTTTTTGTACAGAGACTGTGGGTTTGCTGCCACTGTGGGCCTCACAGCACAGTAGTACAGAGCAGCAGAGGAGATCTGAAAATCACAGTTTCGTAGAAAACCTTGTGTCCAATGTCAGAGATTCTGCTTTTTTTGTAATGTTCATCCCCGAGATGAATATGATGAACGCTGGTGGTTTTCCTGGATATTGTCTATATCAGAAGAAATAATCATTGTTATCAGCTTTTTCGGAGTATCTGTAGGCAGGGGCGTCGGACTGGTGGTAAAACCAATACTGATTACCAGGGCCCAAGGGGAGAGTGAGCCCTTGGCTGAATAACTTGGTTGATTGACTGAGTACATTTTGTATACAAAAAAAGACTATCTAAGGTCTCACCCCTTGCCAATGCACCAAATGGTTTAATCTATCTGCACGCATTTTGTTTGGTCAGTTCAGTTGAGCACCAGAGGCCTGTATTACGAAGCAAGATCAACGTGCCCTGGATCTATTTCAGTTATCCGGCTTCACCTAACCTAACAAACACAGTCCCGCATAGGCTGTATCACGACGCTGGTTAACAACTAGTTCAGTCAACTCAAGGTTTGCCAATCCAGCAGCGCACGCATTCACATAAAAGAGGCGGTGTTTGCGCACCACGACCAATCGCTAACATCTGCCAGAGCCGCATGTTAAACATAAGAAGAGCAAATTCTAATTCTACATAAATATGAAGAACACAGACTCGGTTTTACAGGGAAAACGCAATACAGTCGCTGCTTCCTAAAACAGGAAGGAAAGCTGGCAAAAAAAAAAAAATAGCCGATGCTGTAGATGTTTAAATCACAACGCTTATCAATATCACTTCCCCATCAGGACCAAGATCTGACCATAATTACACTTGTGCTTTCCATAAACTGTCGTTGCTTTAGCCTATTATTTCAGTTGCAACCCTGGCAGTGGGAAGGGATCGTGAGAGCAAATAAAAAATATAAAAACATAATTCAAACCGATGTGCGCATTGGCGACACACGGCTCAAGAAGCCGATATCTAGGCCTAATTCCCTCCCATTAAAATATATATATTTCATAAAAATACCCATCAGGGAATGTTAACGTTGTTGGTATCTAAATGTTTTAACTTTTATGAGCGCACCCCTCTCTCTCTCTCTCTCTCTCTCTCTCTCTCTCTCTCTCTGCACAGAGCTCCGCCTGATCTTCTTTAAGAATGGTGACGCCGTTGTCAATCCAGTATTGATTGGTCAGTAGGCGGTGCTTTTATACCGGTTGATCTCTGATCTCCAACTTAACCTGCTCCCGACCAGGTTAGGTGTTCAGCATTAGTTACCACGGCGATTGAACCCGATAACAAGTGATCCACCTTCGTGATACAGAAAACCCTGGGTTGAACCTGAAGTTAGCTCGTTAACACCAAATCCTGCTTCGTAGTACAGGCCTCTGGTGGAGCGCAAACTTCTGCTGTAGAAATTCTCAAAGAAAGCCAAATCAGGTTACCAAAAAGAAAGGAAGGACAGGAGAAGGAGAGAAAACAAAATGAGGGGAAACAATTGGTAACTGACTTATTTTCAAAGAAAGGTGAGCACAAACTAGGAAACAAAATTCATGGTGCTAAACTGCTTGAAGATCTCCACAACAGTTAGCGCTAAAAACGGACCAAGACAACCCATTGAAAGAGCAGAACATACACTTTCAAATGATAATTTGGTTAGCCTATACATGTAATCTGAGGTAAAGGCTAAATAAATAAACTACACTAACAATGCTGTTTGCATACAACACACCATTTTAATAGCTTAATTTAAGACATGTTTAATTTTAAATGAATAGGCTATAATGTCTATAATTAGCAGTACTAGGCGAATCAGTGTCATATGTAGCTTGGTAGCTCATCAGTAGATACATATCTTGTCAACATTATAGTTATGTCAGATTCAGTAGAAGCAGATCTTAACATTGTGAAACACATGACCCTCAGTTTCAGAAACTTTCCCAGCAAACCATCTTTAGCCATTTTGACTGAAAGGTGTTAAGAAACACTAACATCTTAGTGTGTTTTATCATATTAGGTTACAATTAGGATAAGAGGTTAATATCAAATGTAGCCTTGATAGAGAAAGATGATAGAGAACATCTGATTGAGGATGATGGGAGTGAAGACAGCAGGGAGCATGAGTGTTGCTCTGAGCCCAGTGAGGAACTGGAAAGTAGGCAGAGCAGTGCAGACCAGTTTTTGCCAGAGGATCCAGGACTATGGCCAGATAAATTAACAGATAATCAGAGAGACACCATAGTATGCAGGCTGGCAAGTAAAGGTACAGAGAAAACAAACAAAATGTAGTACTAACCACAGTAAAGTAAGCTAGAGAATGTTGAGAAATGAGGTTTAAAATGTGTGTTATCGGCTACTCTAAGCATTACAGTTAATAGTTATTACCCTATAAACATCTAGGCCTACAGATTCATGTGTACAGAGGCCCAATTGTTGGTGTTGAGGAACATGGGGGCTCATCAGGACTGCCTATGCATAGGGCCCAGGGTCTTGTGCTACGCCCCTGTCTGTAGGACAGAGTAACAGAGCTGTCTTCTAAACTGTTCACTTCTTTCTCTACTGGAGTGAATTCTTCACAGCTGACACCTAAAGGAAGAGAACACTTTGTTATTTCATTTTGTAAAAGACATAATGAATGATTCACATTCAGATGGTATTGGGATTAGATTTCTGCATAAACGTATTCATGCTGCATAATCCAACATACCTGTTAGAATGAAAAGAAACAGCAGAGACAACTGTTGGGGACCAAGAGTCTGGTTACAGTTTTTTACAATTGCTTAAGCATGATTTTCAAAACAGGGCCCCTGTTTTCAAAACAGTACACACAATTAGTACAACCACACACCCAATTAGCAAAACACCTTTGCACCTTTGCAAAATGAAACACTCTTGCAAAAACTATACACTAATTTATAAAAAACATATTTTGTTACCATATGAAACAAACACACACCTTTCATTTGACTTAATTAAGTTTTAACCATATACACACTGCTGTTGCTAACCTAAAACACTTTTAGCAATTCTACTTCTCAGTGATTAGAGTACTGTAAATGAATTACACTGAGACATTTACAATAAGTTCACCAAACACTACACAAGATCAATGCTGCAGACTGAGGAAATATAATTTATTTCTCTCCATATACCCAAATCAGTCGACATGGAGAATCAACAACAAAACATGTCCCAGTTTTCATTCTACGACAGTAGTGTGCATAACACTGTTAGCTCAGCAAACAACAAACCTAAAATATTCTATCCAGTACAGGTTACAATCACAGAAAAAACAGACAAAACAGAAAATACTAGACATTATTTTTTCGCCTAGCTGGATCCGGCCAAGAGAATTTCATCAACATTGGCAAGACAACCGTCTAGAATGTCGAATCCATCCTTGCACAGCTGCAGCGTAGATTTGGTCACAGGCGTCCTCCATGGCCTCAATGAGGGGTACCTGAGCCTGGGGCCTCAGTGAGGGCTACCTGAGCCTGGGGCCTGAATGAGGGGTACCTGAGCCTGGGGCCTCAATGAGGGGTACCTAAGCCTGGGGCCTCAATGAGGGGTACCTGAGCCTGGGGCCTCAATGAGGGCTACCTGAGCCTGGGGCCAGAGATCGTAAACCCTCGCGTGACTATGGCCCCCCTTCCTCCTTGTCGTTCTCGACCCTCAATCCTCATGTCCCAGGGAGGGGTAACAACAGTGCTGATATGGTGCATCCAATGAGCAGCTGATTACTGTAACTGTAGACAGATTTTCTTTGACCTGTTTCCTTGTCTAAATGTCCTTATGACAGATGCCACTGTATATCTACTAAGATTTGGCTGAACTCTTAGTCCAGTCTCCCTCAGCATCAATCCGTGGTTCACAACATGGTTCACTAGTGTGCCTCTACCTCTGGCTGGGACTCTTCCTCTTCCTCTACCTCCTTTTCCTCCTCTGTGGATTCTCCCCCTCCCTCTCACTCTCATTCTTCTTCTTCTGACTCCTTCCATTTTGGTTGAAGGCAGGTGAACTTACCTGCTGCATTTTATATAGTGCTTAAACCTGATTGGTGTGTCTACAATTTAGCAGTCATGTGTTTGCGTACCTGGTGGCTGTGTTTAACCAATCGGTTCATGTGTGTTCATTTTAAAGCCTTTGCTTTGAAATTGCAAGGAAGTGCCATCATGATAAATTTCTGTGTCAAATGTATACAAGTGTGTTTAGTGTTTTGAAATCACTGTGTGTGATGTTTAGCAAAAAGTGTGAAGCTGACAATGTGCTTCCAGTTGTGCAAATCTAGGCCAGTGTTTTGCTCCTTGAGTGTAAGGTTTTGCTAATTGTGGGAAAGTTTTAATTTTAGTGTGTAAGCAATTGTAAAAAACTGTAAACCTGATTTTAACCAAAAGGCCTCAGATTAAACTGACCTCTGGATACAGGACACACATGAGCTCAGAGACAAAGGAACATTTGGCCAAGACAAAGGAATCTTGGCCTGCATGTAAACCACAAAGCCGGGATAATTCACACCTCTATGTGAAAGTGCCAGCCAGAAGGGGAACGCCTCACAACTGTCAGGAAGTCAAAGAACTACACGACTGTAGTTTTCACCCTTTCAAGTGTTTCGAGTCTTCCTATTGGTTCAGCGGGACCATAAACACAGCAGGTGGGTCTTAAACTATAAATAACCTGACCCTATAACTCCCTCGTCTTCACCTGCAACTCCCGTTGCTGAGGGTAGCACGCAAGCGTTTGTGCTCAACTTCCATTTTCTGGAGAAAGTGGATTTTATTTCGGTGGATCCTTGAAAAACGCACCAGTGTTTTTCATAACTGCAGTGAGAAGGAAACAACGTTTTTCTTCTCAGAACACACCGTAAGAAGGCTTACGTCTGGGCAGAGATAAGTAGTGTGTTTATTAATAAGCAAAGGGTTCGCTACAACTTGTTCCCATTAATGTGATCTGATTTAATCATGTACTGATCCATATGTGATTATTAATCTGTTCTGTGAATGTATAAATTGATCATTATACTCGTTGATTTATGTCGTGTTAAGTAGCTGGGTTAAAACCGTAATCGCTACCTGTTTAAATAACTCCGTTCACGGAGTTTTAGTTACTGTCCGCGAGATAATCGCGAAAATCAGCTGTGAGCTACGGAGTGGTTTAGTGACGTTTTCCTCAGCAAAACCAAAGCCTCAGTCTGTCCAAACGACCCGTTAGCCCAGATCTGAGCAGCTGAGGGGAACTGGGTCATTATCGATAACTGAGATCAGAGGGTGTCTTTTCTTTCTTTCCTTTATTCTGTTCCTTTTACTAACACACACACACGGACACAAGCTATCATTAGCTCTCGAGCTAACGCTGCTAGTTGTAACCACATGGGATATGCTTACGTTTGTATAGAGCTAACACACTAGCTACCATATCGGCTAACCGTACGCGTTGCCTAGCAACCCCCGGCTTCTTCAGCCCCTGCCCGTGCACCCAGCACCACTACCGCCCTCTTGAGGCTAAATAGTTTTGTGCAGCTCACAGGAGTAGCCATCTTTGGAGTTGTTTTTGGTGTTTAGAACTACACTCTGACACCGCCCCCCCCCCTCCTTTTTCACTCACTCACTCTCTCACACACACATACACAATCACACACACAGACGTGTCCATGACACATGCTGCTTTGTTTTGTTTTGTTTTTGGTTGTGATATTGTAAAAAGGTATATGAGTTTATTATTGAAGGATTATTGTTTAGCTACTGATAATTGCGACGTTAATAAATCTTATTATGCTTAATTAGCAGTTGCTTGTGATTATTTGTGTACTGGTTGTAACAACTGCTGGTCAATCAGGTCCGTTGCTCGGATTCACCCCTTCCTTTATTTCCTTTTGAAAGGATTTACACAGAAATGAGACTGATCCACAGTTTGATTATTGGTCCCTGATTTGCAGGGTGGTGCCCCGTTGTGATTGTTTGTTGATTTGATAAAGTTATTAATAACCATATTCATAACTTTATTAATATTGATAAAACATCCTTGATAATTTGCCAATGATCAAATCTGTACCCTAAGGGAATTCTACACAACATACAATGCTGCAGTGACAGCATGTTGAATAAAGGAAATGTTGATGGTTTGTGTATTGAACTCTGTTGAATATAGAAGTTCCTCTCTCTTCTATAGTTCAGTAACAGCTCAGCTCCTCCCTGAATGTCTCAGTCTCCTCTTGTATCTTCACCTCTCTGGTATCCTTCCTCCGGTTAACACACTGGTGGCAATATTGTATACCATTTTGTTATTTATCCTTCTAAACCAAGAGTTACCAACCTGATCTGACAGAATTCCCTGAAATGAATCACCAAAAATTCTGTGATGGGCCCACAGAAGACTTCCGTGAAATGTACACGGCCCCTTAAGTTAAGGAAAAAGTTGAGGGTGGGCTTACGTTTCCATGACACGTGGGACAACAACAGGAAGGTTGGGTTTAGGAAACGTAAAACAGGGGACACCTTGTTCCCTGGTCTCCTGGGTGAAAATCCTGTGTTGTTTGACCCATCCTCCACCCTGACCAACCTCCCTACGCGGTTTTTCGGGCTTTCGTACTACTCTCTACCGTAGTCGTTCCAAATGCTACTGTGATGGAAGTTTACTTTGCAGCAGGAGTGGATTTTAGGAAATAGAAAAGTGAAACAAATAAAGAGAGTTGAAGACTAAACCAAGTTTTTTTTTTGTATTTTATTATATATTTGCAAATATAGGAGTAACACAATTTCACAAAATGCACACAGTCTCAGTGAAAAAGTCTCTTCAACGAGTCAACAGGAATACTGAGCTTAAATACATCCTCAGAGTGACAGCACACACACACTTGGCTTACAATCAATTAAGACACTGTGGACATTCAGGAGCCCATTCGCCCATTCGCCAAATCTAGACTGTATCATTACATAAAATACAATGTTTAACAGTGTGTGACTCCCTCTAGTGGCCGATGTGGAGTATTGTATTGTCTTTGCTCCAAAGGTTTTTGTACAGAGTTTTGGTGTTTCCTGTCACTGTGGGCCTCACAGCACAGTAGTACACAGCAGAGTCTGTCACTGCAGCAGAGGAGATCTGAAGAAAAATTTTGGTTTTATCCTCACTTACATGAACAGACAGTCCAGATTTAGTTTCATTTTGCGATCCCAAGTGAAAGATGAGGAACTCTGGTGGTTTTCCTGGATATTGTCGATACCAGAAGAAATAATCAGCAGCAGTTGCTTGTTTGGAGTATTTGTAGGACAGAGTAACAGAGCTGCCTTCTAAACTGTTGTTTTCTGTCTCGACAGGAGTGAGTTCTTCACAGCTGACACCTAAAGGAAGAGATAACTCTGTTATTTCATGTTTTAAGTTGTTAAAGCCTCAAGAAATGTTCTACATTCAGAAAACATCGGAGTCAAACTTTTCCTTAACGTAGAATCTAACAAACCTTTTACAATAACTAGAAACAGAAGAGAAAACACACATTGCTGCAGTGACAGCTTGTTGAATAAAGGTAATGTTGATGGTTTGTGTATTTTTCAAATGTGTAACTTTGAACTCCATCTAAAACCTGAACTAGATCTGTAAAACTTTGAAAATGTCTTTGTATTTCAGGATTCATAATCAAAAACATACATACCTATGAGAGTGAAGCAGAACAGAATTGCAGTGAGTTTTTCCATGTCTGCAGAGGTGAAATGCTGTTTTTGAATGTTCAGGATGAATAAGTTTTGTGAGTTGTTTGGTCTGATGTTCACAGCTGGAATCAAACAGTTCTCTGTCGTGAAGCCACCTCTGCAGTCAGTAGGAGGAGACTCAGATGTTGTATTAGTTTCATTTCTTCAAGTCTTCATCACAACTGTGTTTCATGAGTGAAAAGCATCAAGACTGTCTCATAAAATACACTGAAGTTTAAGAGTGTGTGACTCCCTCTGGTGGACGTTGTGGAGTATTGTGTTGTCTTTGCTCCAAAGGTTTTTGTACAGAGTTTTGGTGTTTCCTGTCACTGTGGGCCTCACAGCACAGTAGTACAGAGCAGAGTCAGACAGCTGAAGCTTCTGGATCTTCAGAGGAACTGACTTATCCTTGATTGTTGCATCAATTCTCTCTTCCTCTTTAGAATTATCAGTTTTTACAGAGAAACGTTGCAGCATCATCTTTGGGTAATCATTTTCTTCTTGTTTGTACCAAAACAAAGTGGGACTTGGATCAGTTGTCTCAAATGTACAGCCAAGAGTAACTGTCCCTCCTTCAGTAGCAATGACATATCTTGTTGGCTGGGTCACACTGTCTTTTCCTTTACACTCTGGGGAAGAAGAGAACATGCAGATGAAGAGATGAATTAATAAATATGATTGATTAAAGGAGAACAATCAGTAGTTTAAATAGTTACCTAACCAGAGAGTCAGAATCAGGATGTTAGTCAGCCAGTGTTTCATGTCTGCAGTGAGAGGGGAGGAGAGAGAGGAAGAGCATTGATACTCTGATGGATCTGGGCCTTCACATCATTGGTCCTTCCTCTTTATCATCTCTTGAAGAAGTCTTAACGATTTGTGATTGTCCTGAAGTTTAAAAGTGTGTGACTCCCTCTGGTGGATGTTGTGGAGTATTGTGTTGTCTTTTCTCCAAAGGTTTTTGTACACAGTTTTGGTGTTTCCTGTCACTGTGGGCTTCACAGCACAGTAGTACACAGCAGAGTCAGACACCTTAGCTGAGGAGATCTGCAGGTCTATTTTGGTTTTATCTTCACTCACACTCACTGAAGCAGACAGTCCAGAGTTTGCAGCATTTTGTGTTCCCACAAGAAAGATGAGAAACTCCAGTGGTTTTCCTGGATATTGTCGATACCAGTAGAAATAATCAGTTGCTTGTTTGGAGTATCTGTAGGACAGAGTAACAGAGCTGCCTTTTAAACTGTTCTTTTCTGTCTCTACTGGAGTGAGTTCTTCACAGCTGATACCTAAAGGAAGAGATAACTGTTATTTCATGAAAAAATTATTCACATTCAGATACTCAGAAACTTGTTCATGCTGTATAATCTAACATACCTGTGAGGATGGAGAGAAACATCAGAGAAAACACACAATGCTGCAGTGACAGCATGTTGAATAAAGGTAATGTTGATGGTTTGTGTATTGATCTCTGTTGAATATAGAAGTTCCTCTCTCTTCTATAGTTCAGTAACAGCTCAGCTCCTCCCTGAGTCTCTCCGTAAAGGGATTCTAGACTACATGATGAAAAATATTGAAGTTTATCAGTGTGTGTCTCCCTCTGGTGGATGTTGTGGAGTATTGTGTTTAGATTAGATTCAACTTTATTGTCATTGTGCGGAGTACAATTACAAAGACAACGAAATGCAGTTTGCGTCTAACCAGAAGTACAAAAAAGCAGAAAAGTGCCATGTGATATACAAAGTATAGACAACTGATGAATAGACAGGACAAGAAATATATTGCAGTGTTATAAGAGCAGAATAAATATGGCAATGTAATATGAACAGTGTATGAACAACATGTACACGTATGTGCAATATACACTATAATAGTAGTATCAATAATATAGCTATATGCAATGTATGAGCAGAATATATAATAAGAAAAACAGAATAAATATGGATATTTTGAAAGCACCATATAGTTGTGCTTCTCTCCTTTCCTAGTGTAACAAATAGGGCAGCATGGTGGCCCAGTGGTTAGCACTGTGGCCTCACAGCAAGTAGGTTCTGTGTTTGAATCCAGGTCGTTCCGGGGCTTTTCTGTGTGGAGTTTGCATGTTCTCCCCATGTTTGCGTGGGTTTCCTCCGGGTGCTCCGGTTTCCCCCACCATCAAAAACGTGTACTAGGTTCTCCAGGCAGTTCCCTTGATCAACGCACTGGGTTCAGATCTGGAGTTGGTCCCCGGGCGCTGTCATTGGCTGCCCACTGCTCCCTTGATGGGTTAAATGCAGAGAATGAATTTCGTTACATGTACGTGTATGTGACAAATAAAGTACCTTTACCTTTTATTTCTTGTATGAAGTGATCTTTGTAGTTTTCAGCTGACATGGTTCCTGTTTTACAGTTGGTGCAGATTCACTTTGTTCTCGAACGAATAAAAGGTGGTAATTGTAGTGAACCTGTATAAAAGGTGGTAATTGTAGTGAACCTGTACATGCCTTTTAGGGCATTTTCAAACCTCCCTCATTAGGTCCAGACTTTAGAGATTGGTCCGCACCAAAATTGCAGGTGAGAAACGTGCCTCGGACTACGGTCCGGATCAAAAGACCAAATTTTGGTCCGATAAAAAGAGGTGGCCTCGATCCGGACCAAACTAAACCATGGCCCGGTCCGTTTACAGTGTGAAAGCATTTTTTGGATGGTTCGGACTTCCTGACCAAATACAAGAAGCTCTGGCAGACTCTCCTCGTGTTACAAGACCGGGGGAAACTCCTTTAAAAAATAGCTCGGTGCTTAGTGCGTACATGAGAGAGTGTGTGACGGTGAATGCGCTCAGAGCAGACAGCTGTCTGCTCTCAGAGCAGAGAATACATCAGCAGTTTACTTGTTAAGTGGTAGTAAATGTACAGTGTAGGTTTCCGTTTGTCTTCGAATAAATGCACCAGAAAGAAAGTTGCCCGTGTCTTGCTTCTAAACATCACAACAAAACATAAAGAGGTGTGGTAGAAGGGGAGAGCAGCAGTCAGTAGGAGAGAGCAGCAGTCCGTAGGAGAGAGCAGCAGTCAGTAGGAGAGAGCAGCAGTCCGTAGGAGAGAGCAGCAGTCAGTAGGAGAGAGCATTAGTCAGTAGGAGAGAGTAGCAGTCAGTAGGAGAGAGTAGCAGTTAGTAGGGGAGAGCAGTGGTCAGTTAAAAAAACTCCGACCCAGAGAGAGGATACGAGAGGACTGGGAAGCCTGTCTACAAACCAATCAATTATAAGTATCTGGAGACGCAGCTCACTTATGTGATGATGACAGGACGTAGTTTTGTCACGTATAGATCTTTAGTGTGCTAACACAACTGCAGTGGGAAACCAAAACTTACCGGATCAAATGTATACAATGTAACAAAAACATGAACCTTGGTCCGGACCTTGGTTCAGACTTTCAGGTGTGAAAACGGCCATAATATTTCTTTCTAGAAAGTCTGAAAGTAAACTGTTAAGTTAGTAAAATCTTTGCCGGTAAAAATGTGATTGTGAGTTGTGAGTTCTTCTGTGAATTATGGATTTGCTGCTCATGTGAATCCTCCCACAGTTTAACATTAGCAGCTGTAACCACAGGGACTCTGATAAACTGGAATAATCAGAATACATCTGTACCAGAAAAGTAAAGGATTAGTATACAATGTCTCATATTCACATTTGAGTTTAACGGATTCTCCTTCTCTTTTATTGACTTCATGCGGTTTTACAGGAGAGATTTTGTCTCCAGCTGTTATTCCTGAAAAAAGTAGAGAAATGAAGCCATTAGACTAACATTGTTCATGAGACTGAGAGGAGAAGACAGTGGAAAATGTCAACATACAATGTTACTCTGGACAGATTTTTGCTGTGAACTGCAGTTTATATACATCTTTAGAAAATAATGAAATCATGTTGTTCTTTGTATCTTACCAAGGAAAAGAGCAGCAAGAATAATCCACAGCCAATGTTCCATCTCTACAACAAGGTTTAAATCAACAGGAGAAACTAGCTGATGTTCAACATTCAGTCTGAGAATTGTTTTCTTCACAGCAGCACTTATTATTGACTGAATGGTTGAACACAGTGCAGAAGTAGTGCACCGCCTACTTGATAATGTTACCCTCTAGTGGTGGTGCAATGTTCAGTACAACAGTATGGGAAATAAAATCTTCCAGCAGCTTGTCAGTGTGTCAGATTGTGTTTTTGTACAGAGACTGTGGGTTTGCTGTCACTGTGGGCCTCACAGCACAGTAGTACAGAGCAGAGTCTGTCACTGCAGCAGAGGAGATCTGAAGATCCACACGATGCTTTTTTCTTTCAGATACGGCTGTGGCTCAGTGGTAGAGTGGTCGCCTTGATCCCTGGCCCTGCAGTCCCATGTGGAAGTGTCCTTGGGCAAGACACTGAACCATGAGTGTCCCCCGGTAAATGCGGGTAATGAGCAGGTAAAAGTGCCTTGAGTACTCATTTAGACTAGAAAAGCGCTATATAAAAACAGTCCATTTACAGTTTAGTCTGATTGTAGAGACTTTCCATCTCTTGTAAAACAAAGCCCTGAAATGTACAGGAGAAACTCTGGTGGGTTTCCTGGATATTGTCGATACCAGAACTAGAATAGTTGACAATTCCAAGTATCTGTATGACAGAGTAACAGAGCTGCCTTCAAAACTGATCTCTTCTTCACAGCTGACACCTAAAGCAAGGGACAACTCTGTTATTTCATGTTATCAAAGATAGTTTTGGGATTAAACTTCTGCATGAATATGATGTTACATAATCTAACACACCTGTTAGCATGGAAAGAAACACCAGCTAAAACACACAATGCTGCAGTGACAGCATGTTGAATAAAGGTAATGTTGATGGTTTGCGTATTGAACTCTGTTGAATATAGAAGTTCCTCTCTCTTCTATAGTTCAGTAATAGCTCAGCTCCTCCCTGAGTCTCTCCGTCTCCTCATAGCTCTGGATTTTCTCTTCTCTCTGTTACACTACTAAGGTAAAGTGATTCTAGACTACATCATGAAAAATATTGAAGTTTAACAGTGTGTGACTCCCTCTGTATTGTGTTGTCTGTGCTCCAAAGGTTTTTGTACAGAGTTTTGGTGTTTCCTGTCAATGTGGGCCTCACAGCACAGTAGTACACAGCAGATTCAGACACCTTAGCTGAGGAGATATTCATATGGATTATTTTGTCCTCCACTTTAATCGTCAGTCCAGGGATTGGACTTTTCATTGTTGTTCCTGTTCCTAAATGAGAGATGATGAACTCTGGTGGTATTCCTGGATGTTTTCGATACCAGAAGACATTATCAGCACTAGTTGCTTGTTTGGAGTATCTGTAGGACAGAGTAACAGAGCTGCCTTCTGAACTTTTCTCTTCTTTCTCTACTGGAGTTAGTTCTTCACAGCTGACTCCTAAAAGAAAAGATTACTCTTTTATTTCATGTGGTAGAAGACTTGAAATATAATTCACAATCAGATGTTATTAGGATTTAATGTTTCCAAGCTATTATATATTTACATATTCTAACATACCTGTGAGGATGGAAAGGAATAGCAGAGAAAACACACAATGCTGCAGTGACAGCATGTTGAATAAAGGTAATGTTGATGGTTTGTGTATTGATCTCTGTTGAAAATAGAAGTTTGTCTCTCTTCTATAGTTCAGTAACAACTCAGCTCCTCCCTGAGTCTCTCTGTCTCCTCGTTGCTCTGTATTTTCACTTCTCTCTGTTACAATTCTAAGGTAAAGTGACTCTAGACTACATCATAAAAAATGTATCGTTTCACAGTGTGTGACTCCCTCTGGTGGATGTTGTGGAGTGTTGTGTTGTCTTTGCTCCAAAGGTTTTTGTACAGAGTTTTGGTGTTTCCTGTCACTGTGGGCTGAAGAGCACAGTAGTACACAGCAGAGTCAGACAGCTGAAGCTTCTGGATCTTCAGAGGAACTGAGATATCCTTGATTGTTGCATCAATTCTCTCTTGCTCTTTAGAATGATCAGTTTTTACAGAGAAACGTCGCAGCACTATCTTTGGGTAATCATTTTTGTTTTGTTTGTACCACTACAAAGTGGGAGTTGGGTCACTGGTTTCAAATGTACAGTCAAGAGTAACGTTCTCTCCTTCAGTAGTAATGACATCTCCTGTTGGCTGGATCACTCTGTCTTCTCCTTTACACTCTGGGGAGGAAGAGAACATGCTGAAGGTGAGATGAATGAATAAAAATGATTGATTAAAGGAGAACTATCAGTAGTTTTAAAGATTTACCTAGCCAGAGATTCTGACAAATATTTTCACTGACTGCTGTCTGTCAGATTATACCAAATTGAGTTATTAAGAATGTATTAGAAACCAACATAAATGATCAGTTTTTCTTTTTTGTCAGTTACTTCTGAAAAGTGTTGAGATAAGAAACCCGTTTGTTCTTTGTATCTTACCAAAGAGAAGAGCAGCAAGAATAATCCACAACCAACGTTCCATCTCTACAACAAGGTTTAAATCAACAGGAGAAACTAGCTGATGTTCAACATTCAGTCTGAGAATTGTTCTCTTCACAGCAGCACTTATTATTGACTGAATGGTTGAACACAGTGTAGAAGTAGTGCACCACGTACTTGAGTCACCATCTAGTGGAGGTAAAAACTTCAGTACAGCAGTGTGGGGAAAAAGTCTTCCAGCAGCTTGTCAGTGTGTCAGCTGGTGTTTTTATGCAGAGACTGTGGGTTTGCTGTCACTGTGGTGCTCACAGCACAGTAGTACAGAGCAGAGTCTGTCACTGCAGCAGAGGAGATCTGAAGAACCACACGATACTTTTCTTCAGACCGTTTAGTAGAGAACCTTGTGTCCAATGTCAGAGATTCTGCTTTTTTATAAAGTTCATTCCTGAGATGAATATGATAAACTCTGGTGGTTTTCCTGGATATTGTCGATACCAGAAGAAACAATCATTGTTATCAGCTTTTTCGGAGTATCTGTAGGACAGAGTAACACGTCTACTAAACTGTTCTCTTCTTTCTCTACTAGAGTGAGTTCTTCACAGCTGACACCTAAAGGAAGAGAACACTTTGTTATTTCATTTTGTAAAAGACATAATGAATGATTCAGATGGTATTGGGATTAGACTTCTGCATAAATTTGTTCATGCTTCATAATATAACATACCTGTTAGAATGAAAAGAAGCAGCAGAGAAAACACACAATGCTGCAGTGACAGCATGTTGAATAAAGGTAATGTTGATGGTTTGTAAAGTGATTCTAGATTACATATTGAAAAATATTGAAGTATAACAGTGTGTGACTTCCTCTAGTGGATGTTGTGGAGTATTGTGTTGTCTTTGCTTCAAAGGTTTTTATAGACCCTTTGAAAAACACGTGACCACAAATACACAACGACGCCATGACGGACAGCGGAAGCACAGGCTAAACAGTAGTAGACGAGAGGAAAGTTTCATAGTTTCAATCAGTTTGAAATACATCACACTAAATAAACTGTATTTATGGCTTCATGGCTTCTTCTATTGAACAACAAGTTGTCATGCCGTTATCGGTCGAGGTAGGGCATCTGGTAGGTTCTCACAAAGAGCAGTATTTCGAGAAGTTGGAGATAGCAGGATTGGATACCGACCCTTAATTCTTTCTCCCTCCGTTTTCATGGACCTCATTAAATCACCAAGTCTGCCTGACTTCAGTCCACACGATCTGTACCACTATGTGATAAACGGGGTATCCCCATATACTGGTGCTGATCTCAAAGCTTTTAAAATCCTGGATTACCAATTCTTTGTAGCTAGCTTGGTTACAGGTCGCAATGCTACACTAACTGGGAGGGGTGAGGTACCTCATAATGGCAAATATAAGACATCAATCTAGTATTTATTTTGTATTAACATCTAGTCTTACTTAAGTAAAGATTTATATAACACGTAGCCCATGTTTTTAGAGGACATGGTCGGTCGCGATGGGCAGCAGGTAGCTAGCAGTCCAAAGCTAGCTGCAGCTAGCTCATCAGCTAGCCAAGGTAGGAGCTCTGCAGACCCACATTTCGATTTTTTTGGCCTTTTTGAAGTTAGTGCCATGTCATCTTTAATTTAACCGATATTTTTTGTATGTGTGTTAAGTTAAATGATCAAAGGGAATGGCTTTTATTTTTGGATATGTAGCTAGGTCAGAATAATGTTAGTCATGTGGGTCAACAGTTATGGTTATGTGGGTTAGTTATGTGGGTCAACATCGGGTTGGACCTGTTAGCAGGAACAGCTGGTTAGCACGGCAGCTAGCTGGTTTAGGATCATTTTATTTATCACTCTGGTGTCTGGAGTCAGACAGCTTAGCTGAGATGACCTCCAGTTTAACATGTTTCTTTCTCTTGTCAATGTGAGCTGAGAAATCAGAGCCAGTTGGATGAATCAATCCTCTCTCTGTGATGTAGAGCAGGAACTCTGGTCTGGATCTCTGGTATTGTCGGTACCACTGGATACTGTAGATATCACCCTCATATGTACAGGTCAGGTTGATGTTTCTGTCCTCTGCAACATGTTCTTCAGTACTTTCTGGCTTTATGCTGTTCATGGAACCCAGGGCTGCAAAATGAGTATTATTCACGTCAGTTATCATTAACTTACACAGATAAACCTCTAGTTATGAAATATTAATATTTTAATACAGCAGGTTATATGATACTTTGATCTCTGGTCTAACACTCACCTATAAAGGGAGAGAAAAGTAAAAACAGGTAAAGCAACATGTCTTTGGAGTTGTTAAAGCCAAACAGACAGCAGATGAGCAATGTTCTTCCACTGCAGTAGAATGAAAAACTAAACAGCCTCTCTGATGTGCAGCCCTTCTTTTCAACATCAAGGTGATTGTGCTTTTAGTTCCTCAAACATTTCTGCTCTGGAGACAGGAATAATATCATTTGTTGAGTTAAACGTCAGTAGGCTGGACCAGAGAATAACCTTTTCCTGAAAGGTAAAAAGATAAAACAGCAGTGAAGAGAAAGAAGACCTTCGGTGGATGTTTCTGATGTTGGTGGAGTTGTTGTGTGATTGTCTAAAAGTTTAACAGTGTGTGACTCCCTCTGTATTGTGTTGTCTGTGCTCCAAAGGTTTTTGTACAGCGTTTTGGTGTTTCCTGTCACTGTGGGCCTCACAACACAGTAGTACACAGCAGAGTCAGAAAGTTTAGCTGAGGAGATCTGCAGAATAATTTTGGTTTTATCCTCACTCACTGAAACAGACAGTCCAGAGTTTGTTATATTCTGCGTTCCCAAGTGAAAGATGATGAACTCTGGTGGTTTTCCTGGATATTGTCGATACCAGTAAAACTGATCACTACCAGTTGCTTGTTTGGAGTATCTGTAGGACAGAGTAACAGAGCTGCCTTCTAAACTGTTCTCTTCTGTCTCAATTGGAATGAGTTCTTCACAGCTGATACCTAAAGGAAGAGATCACTCTGTTATTTCATGTGATTTGAGACTTAGAAAATAATTCACAATACAATGTTTTTAGGATTCAATATTTTCAAGCTGCATTGTCTAACATACCTGCGAGGAGAGAAAGGAACAGCAGAGAAAACACACAATGCTGCAGTGACAGCATTTTGAATAAAGGTAATGGTGTTTGATGGTTTGTGTATTGAACTCTGTTGAATATAGAAGTTCCTCTCTCTTCTATAGTTCAGTAACAGCTCAGCTCCTCCCTGAGTCTCTCCATCTCCTCGTAGCTCTGTATTTTCACTTCTCTGTTACTCTTCTAGGTAAAGGCATTCCAGGCTACATCATGTTGAAGTTTAACAGTGTGTGACTCCCTCTGGTGGACGTTGTGGAGTATTGTGTTGTCTTTGCTCCAAAGGTTTTTGTATAGAGTTTTGGTGTTTCCTTTCACTGTGGGCCTCACAGCACAGTAGTACACAGCAGAGTCAGACATTTCAGCAAAAGAGATCTGCAGATCTATTTTGGTTTTACCCTCACTCACTGAAGCAGACAGTCGAGAGTTTGCAGCATTTTGCGTTCCAAATTGAGAGATGAGAAATTCTGGTGGTTTTCCTGGATATTGTCGATACCAGAAGAAATAATCAGTACCAGTTGCTTCTTTGGAGTATCTGTAGGACAGAGTAACAGAACTGCCTTCTAAAATGTTCTTTTCTGCCTCGACTGGAGTGAGTTCTTCACAGCTGACTCCTAATGGAAGAGATAACTCTGTTAGACTTAATACATTATTTACATTCTGATGTTATTGGAATAAAATTTTTTCATTCTGCATAATCTAACGTACCTGTTAGAATGGATAGACACAGCACAGAAAACACACAATGCTGCAGTGACGGCATGTTGAATAAATGTAATGTTGATAGATTGTGTAATGAACTCTGTTGAATACAGAAGTTCCTCTCTCTTCTATAGTTCAGTAACAGCTCAGCTCCTCCCTGAGTCTCTCCGTCTCCTCGTAGCTCTATATTTTCACTTCTCCTTGTTACTCTTTTTACAAAAAACCTACATCATGAAAAGGTTTAAGAGTATGTGACTCCCTCTGGTGGACGTTGTGGAGTATTGTGTTGTCTTTGCTCCAGAGGTTTTTGTACAGTCTTTTGGTGTTTCCTGTCACTGTGGGCTTCATAGCACAGTAGTACACAACAGAGTCAGACAGCTGTAGCTTCTGGATCTTCAGAGGAGCTGATGTTTTGTTGATTGTAGCATCAAATCTCTTTATGTGAAACTCTGGAGCATTATCTTTTGTGTTTGAGTAACGCTTCAGCATGTACTTTGGGAAATCATTGACTTCTTGTTTGTACCACAACAAATTGGGAAATGTGTCACTGGTCTCAAATGTACAGTCAAGAGTAACTGTCTCTCCTTCAGTAGTAATGACATATCTTGTTGGCTGGGTCACTCTGTCTTCTCCTTTACACTCTGGGGAAGAAGAGAACATGCAGAGGAGGAGATTAATTAATAAATATGTTTGATTAAAGGAGAACAATCAGTAGTTTAAATAATTACCTAGCCAGAGAGTCAGAATCAGGATGTTAGTCAGCCAGTGTTTCATGTCTGCAGTGAGAGGGGAGGAGAGAGAGGAAGAGCATTGATACTCGGATGGATCTGGGCCTTCACATCATTGGTCCTTCCTCTTTATCATCTGTTGACAATCTTTCAACAATTTGTAATTGTCCTGAAGTATAACATTGTGTGACTCCCTCTGGTGGATGTCAGACACCTTAGATGAGGGGATGTTCATATGAATTATTTTCTCCTTCACTTCAATTGTCAGTCCAGGGATTGGACTTTTCATTGTTCTTCCTGATCCTAAATGATAGATGATGAACTCTGGTGTTTTTCCTGAATATTGTCAATACCAGTAAAACTCATCACCATCAGTTGGTTGTTTGGAATATCTGTAGGACAAAGTAACAGAGTTGTCTTCTAAACTCTTCTCTTCTTTCTCGACTGGAGTGAGTTCTTCACCGCTGAGACCTGAAGTAAAAGATCACTTTTATTTAATGTTTTATGTTGTAAAACCCTCATGAAATGTTGTACATTCAGAAAACATTGGAGTCAAACTTTTCTTTAATATAGAATTTAACAAACCTTTTACAATAACTAGAAACAGAAGAGAAAACACACAAAAAACTGAATGGTTGAGGAATATCTTGACATCAAGCCACATCCAAGTCAGTCAATTCTTTTGCCTACGTCACTCCCCATACACTCGAACGGACAAAGTAGCGAAGCTGATATATAGCCTCTTGTTTCTTGTTAGGTGATAGAAACACATGTGGGCTAAACACAAACAACATTTCCTGCAAAGGCAGTGAACTGTAATTGGGCCCGTGTACTTTTTAATTCATTTGATTTCCGATTTTGAAACGAAAAGAGTGGTTCGGAAAAAACGTAAGACTGCTCCGGAGAAATCCTTGTTTTCATGAACTTCTGGGGCTAGCTGCTAACTAGCTTGGAAGCTAACCTCTAATGGCAGGCAGGTTGCTAATTAGCCAATGCTAAAAAGTATGGAAGTACTAGTTTCCCCAGCTTTCTATCAATATTCCTCGATATTTGTCTGTAGGTGTAGTTTGCTAACATGCTCGTAGACATGTAAATTAACTGTTAGCGTGCTAGCTAAGTCAACGGTCAACACCTTTTTATATTGTAACGTGAAAGCTCAGGCTGCGTTAGCTTCAGCTAAACCACAGCAGCAACTTGCACTACCCCGTTAAAATGCAACTTCAACCCTCGGATATATCAGTTATCACGTAGCGATTTTAATGTATCTAGACATCTGTATGTGTGTTCGACCTTTTGAAATACTTAGATTAGGTGTGTTACTGTGCAGGTCACTGAGTGAAGCCGAATATCCGAGGAGCAGGAACCCTTTGCAGGTGATTTGGATTAATTAGCTAGCTGATTAGAGTGAGACACTTTGAGCCTACAATATTGGACCTTTTCACAATATTCACATTTTTTCATAAACTGTAAGCCATAATCATCAAACTTATAACAAATACAGGCTTGAAATATCTTGCTTTGCATGTAAGAAGTCTATATAATATACTAGTTTTACCTTTTATGTTGAATTACTGAAATAAATGAACTTTTGCACGATATTAAAAATTTTCGAGTTTCACCGTATGCTTCTGGTTCACCTGTTAGGCCTAATTGTTAAAGCAAAATCGCCCGTTTTTACATTTGGTTGTAATGGAGACTGAATTATTGATGTTATTATGAAAGTCCATAACGAAACAACACACCATTGTACATTTGAGGGCTAAATTAAATGAAATATGGCGCGTTTTCCATTTGAACACATTGTCATCAATATTAACAAACTTTAAAATGACCCATTTTTCAAATCTGGATATCATTGCAAAATCGGAAATCAAATGAACGAAAAAGTACACGGGACCAAATACAGTAACTACAAAAAACTTTATTATTCAATACATAAACACATTGAAAACATTAAATTCATACGTACATACAATAAAAAGGGGCACATGAAATTTACATTAAAGAGGTGTTAATTGTAAATGTTCAGAGTTCATATGGCTTTCTTATTTGTCAATTGTTTTAAAGTTTCAAAATATAATTTCAAATCATTTTTAAATTGGTGAATATTCAGTTTTCTTTCAGATCATTCACATTTATGGATATAACATTTTCAAATTAAATTAAAAGTTTCAAAATGAAAACATGGCCTTTATCCAAATAATTTCCTTCATAGTAAAAAATGCTACGAGGTCCGTTTGAGCATATGGGGAGTGACATAAGCAAAGGAAAATGACTGACTTGGATGTGGGCAGGGCTTGATGTCCCCAAGGCTGCAGCGAGATACACTTGGAATGGTTGAACACAGTGTAGAAGTAGTGCACCGCCTACTTGATAATGTTGCCCTCTAGTGGAGGTACAAAGTTCAGTACAACAGTGTAGAAAAAAGTTTTCCACAAGCTTGTCAGTGTGTCAGCTTGTGTTTTTGTACAGAGACTGTGGGTTTGCTGTCACTGTGAGCCTCACAGCACAGTAGTACAGAGCAGAGTCTGTCACTGCAGCAGAGGAGATCTGAAGATCCATTTTGTTTTTATTCTCACTTGCAGAAGCAGACAGTCCAGAGTTTGTTTCATTTTGCGTTCCAGAGTGAAAGATGAGAAAATGTGGTGGTTTTCCTGGATACTGTCGATACCAGAAGAAATAATCATTATATTCAGCTTGTTTGGAGTATCTTTAGGGCAGAGTAACAGAGCTGCCTTCTACACTGTTCTTTTCTGTCTCTACTGGAGTGAGTTTGTCACAGCTGATACCTAAAGGAAGAGATAACTCTGTTATTTCATATAGAAACAGACTCAATAAATGATTCACATTCAGATGTTATTGGAATAAAACGTTTTCATGCTGCATAGTCTAACATACCTGAGGATGGAGAGAAACAGCAGCAAAAAAAAACAGTGCTGCAGTGACAGCATGTTGAATAAAGGTAATGTTGATGGTTTGTGTATTGAACAGCTCAGCTCCTCCCTGAGTCTCCCTGTAAAGTGATTCTAGACTACATCATATTGAAGTTTAACAGTGTGTAACTCCCTCTGGTGGATGTTGTGAAGTATTGTGTTGCCGTTGCTCCAAAGGTTTTTGTACAGAGTTTTGGTGTTTCCTGTCACTATGGGCTGCAGAGCACAGTAGTACACAGCAGAGTCAGACACCTTAGCTGAGGGGATGTTCATTTGAATTTGTTTGTCCTCCACTTTAATCTTCAATCCAGGGATTACATTATTGTTGTTTCCTTCTTGTCCGGAAGCAGAGTGGGAGATGATGAACTCTGGTGGTTTTTCTAGATATTGTCGGTACCAGAAGAAATAATTACTAGTTGACAATTCCAAGTATCTGTAGGACAGAGTAACAGAGCTGCCTTCTAAACTGTTCTCTTCTTTATTTACTGGAGTGGGTTCTTCAAAACTGACACCTAAAGGAAGACATAACTGTTATTTAATGTTGTAAAATACTTAATACATGATTAACATTCAGATGTTTTTAGAAAAGACATCTGAAAAAAATAGGCTTTATAGTCTAACATACCTATTATAATGAAGAGAAACAGCAGAAGAAACACACAATGTTGCAGTGACAGCATGTTGAATAAAGGTAATGTTGATGGTTTGTGTATTGATCTCTGTTGAATATAGAAGTCCCTCTCTCTTCTATAGTTCAGTAACACCTCAGCTCCTCCCTGAGTCTCTCCGTCTCCTCGTAGCTCTATATTTTCACTTCTCTCAGTTACACTACTAAGGTAAAGTGATTCTAGACTACATGATGAAAACTATGAAGTTTAACAGTGTGTGACTCCCTCTGGTGGATGTTGTGGAATATTGTGTTGCCTTTGCTCCAAAGGGTTTTTTTTGTACAGAGTTTTGGTGTTTCCTGTCACTGTGGGCCTCAGAGCACAGTAGTACACAGCAGAGTCAGACAGCTGAAGCTTCTGGATCTTCAGAGGAACTGATCTTAGCTTGGAATTGTGTGTAGATGAAAATCTATCCTTGAAGTCATCTGGTGTGTTCCCTTCATCCCCTTGAACGTGGCTGAGAATGAATTTGGGGCTGTTGTTTCCATCCTTTTTGTACCAGAAGAGATAGTTAGAAGGTGAACTGCTGTTATATTGACAGCCAAGTGTTACTGCCTCTCCTTCAGTAGCAGTCACATCTCCTTCTGGTTGCAGCACGTTGTCTTTTTGTGCTCTGCATTTTGTAAAACAGCAACAAACAGAATCAGTGTGTCGTTAAAGAATCCTATCAATGTTGGATTGATATCAACGAAACAGAGTTGTGTTCATACCAAGGCTCATAGCAGCAAGCAACACTGAGATGAACAGAGGCTTCATATCTGCAGTGTGGAGTAACTCTGAGCTACAGCAAGTATAAAGAAGGCTGTGATCTCTCTGTTTAGTCTTCATCAACACAAGTTGGTGGATTAGAAGGAGGAACCTGATCACAGCCCTGGGTTATTCCCCCGACTAACTACTTTCTACCTAACAAATATTGTGCCTCTCTCCTTTCCTAGTGTAACATGTCTTATATGAAGTGATATTTGTAGTTTTCAGCTGACATGGTTCCTGTTTTACAGCTGGTGCAGATTCACTTTGTTCTCGAAAGTATTATACGTGGAAATTGTAGTGAACCTGTACATGCCTTTTGATATTTCTTTCTAAAAGGTTTGAAAGTAAACTGAGAATTAATATTTCAACATCTTTTTTTTCAGAATGTTTCTAGAATGTGATGTGACAGTTTGGTATCTTTTGGTCCTCTGCAGCGTTTGAGGTCAAATTCAAAGATGGTGGAGTTGTTGGGGAAGTTGCTGTTGAAATGAAATTTTTAAGTTAGAAAAATCTTCAGCGGTACAAATGTAATTCTTCTGTGAATTATGATGGTACGGAATATAAATAACCAGTGATTTCAGTTTTATTGGTGTTTCAGTCTCTATTTGGGATGCATGATAATTAAAGTATTGCGATACAATATGGCCACAAAAGGGGGTTGTTTTGAGCTAGGTAAAGCAATTTCCCAAAGATTTCCCATCAAAGGCTATGGGAAATTTTAACATTGTGGCCTAATGGCCAACAGGGTATGAAGAGGATTTAGTAGGTAAGTCAGTGTCCATTTATTTGTTGTCATGGTGTCTTGTGTTTGAACCATCATATATTTGGTTTGTCATTGATATGGATTTGCTGCTCATGTGAATCCTCCCACAGTGTTACATTAGCAGCTGTAACCACAGGGACTCTGATAAAACTGGAATAATCAGAATCCATCTGATATGAAGCTGTGGTTTGAATACCACTTCCCTCCTCTTTGAAGAATAGTCAGATATCTGTGTTCAGGTTTTTGTACAGCCTTTTCTACACTTTGTATCACTGTGTTTCTAGAGCACAGTAGTAGAGACCTGTGTCTGCCAGGGTTAGTCTATTTATGGTCAGTTCAGTTGTTTTCCCTGGTGTTTTGGATTCATATCGTGGATCTGGGATATATTCACTAGTACTACTAGCTCTTTTCCAGAGTATAAACTGAGGTGCTTGAAGGTCTGAATGGTGTCTGTACCAGTGGAGATCAGGATAGCTATAGGATGTCTCATATTTGCATTTGAGTGTGACAGATTCTCCTTCTCTTTTACTGATTCCATCTCCTACAGGAGAGATTTTGTTTCCAGCTATTAGTCCTGAAAAAGTAGAGAAAATGAAGCCATTAGACTAACATTGTTCATGAGGCTGAGAGGAGAAGACAGTGGAAAATGTCAACTGTACATTGTTACTCTGGACAGAAACAGATCAACTGTTCAGAGATTTCTGTTCTGATCTGCAGTTTATATAAATCTTTTAAAAAAAATAAAACCATGAGTTCTTTGTATCTTACCAAAGAAAGGAGCAGCAAGAATAATCCACAGCCAATGTACCATCTCTACAACAAGGTTTAAATCAACAGGAGAAACTAGCTGATGTTCAACATTCAGTCTGAGAATTGTTCTCTTCACAGCAGCACTTATTACTGACTGAATGGTTGAACACAGTGCAGAAGTAGTGTACTGCCTACTTGATAATGTCTTTCTCTAGAGGAGGTACAAAGTTCATTACAACAGTGTAGAAAAAAGTCTTCCAGCAGCTTGTCAGTGTGTCAGCTGATGTTTTTGTACAGAGACTGTGGGTTTGCTGTCATTGTGGGCCTCACAGCACAGTAGTACAGAGCAGAGTCTGTCACTGCAACAGAGGAGATCTGAAGATCCATTTTGGTTTTATCCTCACTTACTGAAACAGACAGTCTAGAGCAGGGGTGTCAAACTCATTTTAGCTCAGGGGCCACATGGAGGAATATCTATTCCCAAGTGGGCCGGACCGGTAAAATCATGGTATATATAACTTAAAAACAACAACTTCAGATTGTTTTCTTTGTTTTAATGCAATCAACATAAAACATAAAGCTGGAGCCTGAGGACAGTGTGTCCAAAATAGTACAAGCACAACATCACTATTAATCATAAAACACCAAGTTTTCTTAAGAAAAAGAACACACAATGCCTCAGTGATTCACATAACTGTTTCACAGATCACAGAACTATATCAGGGTGTCAATTCTCAGGCAGAAATGTAGATAAAATAATGAAATTCTGTTCCCCAAACAAGTGCAAGAACCACAAAGTCAATAATAGGTGAAATACATATCAAATAAAATTAATTAAAAACAATATGACATCAACATAAAAACACATAAACATAAAGCTGGAGCCTGAGGACAGTGTGTCCAGAAGCACAACATCACTATTAATCATAAAACACCTCAAGTTATTTGAAACTTCTGAGGACAAAGAACACACAAAGACACAATGCCTCAGTGATTCACAGAACTGTTTCACAGAACTATATCAGGGTGTCTCATGCAGCACTTTAAGTGGGGTTGCATAGTTTATTTGACTCCTGATACCTGGCATCTTTTAGCTTTCACCAGCGCATCAATATCAGGCGTCACATCTTGAGTGGCAGCCAACTTCAGGATGTGATTCAAGTGCTTGTGCGTGAGCCTTGAGCGCAGCTTTGTTTTATTTATGCTCATTACAGAGAAAACTTGCTCACAAAGATATGTGGTTCCAAAATGCACAACAGTTTTGCAGCGAGGGCTGTCAAGTTGGGGTAACCTGGCAAGAGATTCTGATAAAATGTGTCCAAGCCAGCTGCGGCAAATTTGCCCTTCAAATCCGAGTCACACTGCAAGTCTATTATTTCAAGTTGGATGCTGACGGGCAGATCAGAGGGATTCACGGTGAATGGCGAGCAAAAAACTTTGAAGTCTTTCTCCAGTTCACCAAAAATCTGAAAGCGTTGCTCAAACTCCCGTAACAGTCCCGTTATTTTATCTTTGAACCGCTTCATGTCTGCGACATGTTGGGTCGCGCACACATTTTTCAGACAGGGGAAGTGAGCTGCATCACCACCGGCGAGTTGCGTCTCCCACAATGACAGCTTCAACTTGAAAGAACGTATGCTCTCATAATACTGCGTGACAACTTTGTTGCGCCCTTGCAGCTGTTTGTTCAAGTTATTCAGGTGCTCTGTAACATCCACCATAAATGCAAGGTCCTGCATCCATTCTGCGGAATGAAATTCTAACAGTGGTTTGCCCTTTTCTTCCATGAACTGTTCAATTTCTTCTCATAAATCAAAGAAACGCCTCAGCACAGCACCTCGGCTTAACCATCTTACCTCAGTGTGGTAAGGCAGGCCATAGATGTGGGCCTTCTCTCTGAGAAGGCAGTCAAACTGACGATGATTCAGGCTTCTGGATCGGATGAAATTAACAGTTTGGATGACCACCTTCATGAACTTATCCAACTTTAATGACTTGCAACACAAAGCCTCCTGGTGCAAAATACAGTGAAAAGTCCAAAAATCAAGTCCTCCATTTGCAGATTGCACTTTCTCTCTGAACTTTGTCACAACACCAGCTTTTTTCCCGATCATTGAGGGCGCACCATCTGTAGCCAGGCTGACAGCGCGGGACCAGTCCACTCCGACCCTGTCCAGCGCACCGATGAGTGCGGTGAAAATATCAGCTGCTGTCGTCGTATCTGTCATCGGCACCAACTCCACAAACTCCTCGGTGACGGTCAATGTGTCATCAACTCCGCGGATGAAAATGGCCAGTTGTGCAACATCTGTAATGTCCGTGCTTTCATCAATTGCAACTGAAAACGCAATAAATTACTTTACTTTTTGCTTCAACTGGTTGTCCAAATCCACTGAAAGATCGGAAATCCTGTCTGCAACTGTGTTTCTTGTCAGGCTGATATTTGCAAAAGCCTGGCGCTTTTCAGGGCACACAATCTCCGCTGCCTTCATCATGCATGTTTTTACAAATTCACCCTCACTGAATGGTTTTGAAGCCACTGCGATTTCATTAGCAATGAGGTAGCTAGTTTTCACTGCAGCGTCACTGACGTCTCGGCTGTGAGTAAACACAGACTGCTGTTTCTTCAGACCCGCCAACAGTTCATTCACCTTCTCTCTTCTCCGCTGTCCTTGAAAGTTGTCATATTTGTCGGCATGAAGACTCACATAGTGGCGACGAAGGTTATATTCTTTCAGCACTGCAACATGCTGTGAACACACCAAACATACAGCTTTCCCATTCAACTCAGTGAATAAATAGGAGGATGACCATTTTTCTTGGAAAACTCTGCACTCTGCGTCCACTTTTCTCTTTTTTGACAGAGACATATTGGGGAATGAGGGTGCCAAAGCACATAATGTTAAAAGTAGAAGCCGTAATAAATATCGCGGGCAAAACCTTGACCTACTTGCTCTGCCCCGCTATAACAGTTTGCTTGCTCAACACAATTGCTATTGCGCCATCCAATGGACGCAATTGGAACAGCAGTTTCTTTTATTGAAAAATTGCAGCTCATTTTTATACTTACAAATAGATACAAAATCATCTCGCGGGCTGGATTAAACCAGTTTGCGGGCCTGATCCAGCCCGCGGGCCGTACGTTTGACACCTCTGGTCTAGAGTTTGTTTTATTTTACGATCCCAAATGAAAGATGATGAACTCTGGCGGTTTTCCTGGATAATGTCGATACCAGAAGAAATAATCAGTATAACCAGCTTGCAATGGTCTTAAACTTTTGATCAGCAGATGAACAGCCTGTTTAAGTTTAAATGCTGTTTTCAATAAATTGCCTACTCTCTATTTTTTGTCTCTTGCTCCTGTTTCTTCTTTTGGCATTTTGAAGCAGTACTTACAACCCAGTTATGATCCACTAGCGTGAAATGCGGAAAACTTGCAATGTTTCCCCCGGTCTTAAGATTTTGTTCAAGAGTGTATTACACAGAGGTGGAAAAAGTACTAAAATATTGTACTCAAGTAAAAGTACAAATACTTTGATTAAACATTACTCAAGTACAAGTAAAAATACCTATCTGAAAAAATACTCAAGTAAAAGTAATAAGTAACTCATTTAAAATGTACTTTAAGTAAAAGTTACTTAGTTACATTTTTCTTTTTTAAATGTAAAACGGGGGGGCGATCTCTCCCATGTAGAGAAAATAGGACAAGGGGTCATAAATCCAAAACGATTTTTGATTTTAACTAGTTAAGTAAAATCTATACAAGGGTAGAAACATCTATACAAATGTATACACATGTAATAACAACATAACCCATGTCACACGTTATTTAACACCCTTAGAAAGATATAATGTGCAATTTTAGTTCGGACCATCCCATAAAATATTTTCAAACAATCAATTGAAAGTAAAAGTACCATACATTGTTAGTTCTGAGGGCCATCCTTCTTTTCTTCACAAACAAACAACAGTTATAATGCAAATCAAGGCCAAATCACGTGTTTTTCGCCATAAATGGGTTAGACCCATAGACTGTTAAATACAGTATCTGACAAAAGTGAGTACACCCCTCACATTTTAGTAAATATTTCATTATATCTTTTAACACAGAAGAAATTCCACTTTGCTCCAATGTAGAGTATTAAGTGTACAGCTTGTATAACAGTGTAAATGTGCTGTCCCCTCAAAATAACTCAACACACAGCCATTAATGTCTAAACCGCTGGCAACTAAAGTCAGTACACCCCTAGGTTAGATTCCCATAGAGGCAGGAAGATGTTTATTATAAAGGCCAGTTATTTCATGGATCCAGGACACTATGCATCCTGATAAAGTTCCCTTGGCCTTTGGAATTAAAATACCCCCCCCCCACATCATCACATACCCTTCACCATACCTAGAGATTGGCATGGGGTACTTTCCATAAAATCATCTCTCAATGCAAATCAAACCAGCTATTAGGCTAACCGACATAAAACCATGGCAATCTCTAGGTATGGTGAAGGGTAGCCTATGTGATGATGTGGGGGGGGGGGGGGATGCATACTATCCTGGATCTATGAAATAACTGGCCTTTAATAATAAACATCTGCCTGCCTCTATGGGAATTTAACATAGGGGTGTACTGACTTTAGTTGCCAGCGGTTTAGACATTAATGGCTGGGTGTTGAGTTATTTTGAGGGGGACAGCACGTTTACAGTGTTATACAAGCTGTACACTTAATACTTTACATTATAGTTAAGTGTAATTTATTAAGTGTTGTCCCATTAAAATATATAATGAAATAGTTACTAAAATGTGAGGGGTGTACCCACTTTTGTGAGATAGGCTACTGTATATTATAAACAGACCCTAATGTTACAGCCCAGACTAGCAGCTAGCTTCTACACACCTAAGTAGCCCGTATGAGCTAATTAGATGTATGTGAATAAATTCAGCCAGTCTCCTACATACCTTGTCCTGGCAGGAGTAGGCAATTCTTCATTTTCCCATTGGGCCACATGAGAAACAGGGACTGTTGTGGACCAATAGGCTAAACTTAATTCTGCTCAATATTAATTTTATGTCAGGCGACACGTTCTCAAACGTCTCTTTTTTCCTTTGGGAATATTAGCGCAGCAGAGTCCACCAAACACTCTTTAATAAACTCCCCTTCAGAAAATGGCTTACTGTTTTGGCGACTTTGTAGTTTATCACAAAACTGGTCCTGACTGCTGCATCCCTGGATCATTGTTGCTTTGGAGCATAATTATCTAGCCAAACTTCAGATGTCGGTGCGCACTCTGCTTCAGTCAAGTCATTTTTTTAGGGATAACAGCTGATTTACGTCCATGCTAAAGTCTCCCTCTCAGTTCCAGGTTTGACATCCATGGGTCCGACCAAAGAACTTCTAATATATCGTAGACCGGCTTTGGTCCGACGGTGCAGTTCTTCTTCTACTTCTTTTTAATTGCGACTTACAACCAGAGAAGAAGAAGCTGCTTAGGTTCGCGCAAAATAAAGAATGCCGGTGCGGGCATTCAGGTTGCATTACAGTCTATGGTCTAGTGTAGTCATTCAGGGCTCGATGTTTTTTCTTCCTTTCGTCTTTTTTTTTTTACTCAGTAACGGATGGGATTTATAATGTAGCGAAATACAATCCTTCACTCAAAATGTAATCAAGTACATTTTAAAATACCGATTTTAAAAACTACTTAAAAAATACAAAATACACAAAAAAACTACTCAATACAGTAACGTGAGTAAATGTATTTCGTTACTTTCCACCTCTGGTATTACAGTATGTTACATGGCAAACATTAAGGTAGCTCACATTGAAATTAACGAAAATCTGATATGTTTTCCCCACACAATCAGAAACCTCATGATAAATAATTTAAATGAAGGTAAGATTTGACTTTCTTTTTAAAATATACCTTACCAACCCGTTCTCTTTCCGAACTCGGGGTCTGATGCAACGAAAAAGGCACCTTTCAGCGTGTTTGTGTAACGCACCGGGGAGAGCCGCAGTTAGATATGATTTAGCGAGTAGTATGTAAGCGCAAATTTCTGCATAAGGACATCGGTTGGGGTGGCGGATGGGTCAAATGCTGCACTATCACCCAGGAGACCGGGGTTCGCGTCCCGCTTGTCACGCTTGCTAGAGTCGCTTTTTTCTTTCCTCTCGTGTGTCACAGAACCGTACGCCCACCCACGACCCTTTCCTAAACCCAACCGTCCCATTCTTCCCACGTGTCACGGAACCATACAACCTTTTCCTTAACATAACTGCGTCAAACAACAATTGTCCAGACCAAGCGTGTTTACTTGTAACGCTAAAGGAGACTTTTAGCGTCAATAAGAATGAGAAAGGCTCCTGACCAGAAGTCCTTATTTTACGAGTTTGGTGTGAGAATGTGTTGACCTTTCCTGTAATAAAACGAATGTTACTTGGGATTTAATTCCACAAAGAACTTGCTCTATATTGTTATTGGATTTTGGTAAAGGTAATGTCATCTGCCCCCTACTGGCTCCTCTTTTAAAAAAGTTTGGATATTTGAACTAGAGTTTAGATTCTCTGCCCGAGCCCGAGCCCGACCCGAGCCCGGCCCGACTTCGGGCCTGGCCGGGCCGTTATTTTCCGCCACTATCCTCGGGCCGGGCCGGGCCGGACCCTTGATCAAGCATTTGAGTTTTTTTTATCATTACTTTAGCCTAATTGGGTGGGGAGAAAGCTATGCCATAATCAGAACTAGTATCTATATAGGCTATATTTAGGCCAAAGTAGCCTAACAAATGTGTCCAAAAAGTTACACAAGTTGGACTACAGTTACAAAATGCAACATGTGTCATGCGCGGAGTCTCCTCCTCTCGCACGCATCACACCGGGGCTGCGGGCTGTATTGTGGAGCTTAAGTGCAACATGGAGCTTGAGGATGTAAAGAAAAAAAGAAAAACAGGAGAATTACCTTTGAGCAAGTTTGGAGGAAAGTCGGAGGTATGGAACCCTTTTAAACAAGTCGTGGGAAGTGACGACATATGTGTCGGCTTTGTTGAGTGCATTAAGTGCGGCCGCTGTTCGCCTATGACAGCTGATAAAACGGAGAAGTGAATGATGAACAGACACATGAAGCAGTCTCGCCGTGGCAGAAAAGATGATAGTCAGCCTTCAACGTCCTCTTTTGTTACTTCTCCAAGCATAGGCTCCCCCTGAGGGCGAGGCAAGCCCTCCCAGAGAAATAGCCTACGTTGAGTTTTTTTTTACGTTTCTTCATTCAGATCCATTTGCGATCCGTTCCATTCTGAATAAACAAACAGCGCAGTTTACATGCTTCGCTCTTGTTGCATTATTCATTAAGATAATTTTAAGCAGATTTCTGCAGTTCAAACAACTCTGAATTGTAGTTGAGAACGTCAGTTATGACGGCCGACGGATTAAAAAAGTGTCGGGTTGAAATCGGGCTCGGCTCATAATTCCAGTTAATGTATCGGACCGGGCCGGGCTGGGCTTGGACACAACGTGCACGGGCTCGGGCTGGGTCGGGCTTGATTTTTTTGGGCCCGATCTAAGCTCTAATCTGAACTGTAAGTTTGAATAACAGAGCAGGGTCGGACTGGGGGTAAAACCAACACTGATTACCAGGCCCAATGGGAGAGAGGGCTCATGAAAAGTCTGGAATATTTTTTATTTCACCTGGATATTTTCATTTCCTAATTAAATTTCATAATGCATGTCAGATGAAATGTAAAGTTAGTGTATTGGGTGAATAACTTGGTTGATTGACTGACTACATTTTGTATACAAAAAGACTATCGAAGGTCTCACGCACCCCTTGCTAATGCGCCAAATGGTTTAGTCCATCTTTAGTCCAACTTCTGCTGTAGAAATTTTCAAAGAAATCCAAATCAGGCTACCAGAAAGACAGGAGGAGGAGAGAAAACAAAATGAGGGGAAACAATTGGTAACTGACTTCTTTTCAAAGAAAGGTGAGCACAAACTAAAAAACCAAATCCATGGTGCTGAACTGCTTGAATATCTCCGCGAACGTTAGCGCTAAAACGGACTGAGACAACCCATATAAAGAGTAGGGTTGGGCATCGAGAACCGATTCCTAATCGGAATCGTTTCAAAAATTACGATTCCATCGGAATCGTTTCTATATTGGAATCGTTTTGGAATCGTTTGGAGGATTTGGTTTCAAATCTGATCATCACATTCCCAATTTAACGTGCGCAAGTTTGGGTTTCCGTAGCGGCCAGGTGCTTGTTGTGTTGCAGCCTTGGAGCACAGTAAGCGGTGCTCTAGTGGGGCTTTATTTTACGCTGAAAAAGCTGTAAAACTGCAAACCACCGTTGAATCAAAATAAAACTTTGCTCTTATTTGTGAAAATAAGCATGTGACCCATTTCAACTCCACCCCTCAGAGAATCAGAATCGAGAATCGATAAGAACCGGAATCAAAAGGAAGAATCGTAATTGGAATCAGAATCGTTAAAATCAAAACCCTAATAAAGAGAGGAACATACACTTTCAAATAATAATTTGGTTATACATGTAATCTAAGGTAAAGGATAAATAGATAAACTATACTAGCAGTGCTGTTTGCATACAACACACCATTACAATAGCCTAATTTAAAACATGTTTAATTTTAAATAAATAGGCTATAATGTCTATAATTATATCATAGTAGTTTATCAGTGTTTGTGACTCCCTCTGGTGGATGTTGTGGAGTATTGTGTTGTCTTTGCTCCAAAGGTTTTTGTACAGAGTTTTGGTGTTTCCTGTCAATGTGGGCCTCACAGCACAGTAGTACACAGCAGAGTCAGACACCTTAGCTGAGATGATGTTCATATGGATTTGTTTTTGTTTGTCCTCCACTTTAATCTTCAGTCCAGGGATTACATTATTGTTGACTTAATTTTTGTCCTGAAGCAGAGTGGGAGATGATGAACTCTGGTGGTTTTCCTGGAAATTGTCGATACCAGAAGAAATAATCACCCAATGACATTTCCAAATATCTGTAGGACAGAGTAACAGAGCTGCCTTCTAAACTGTTCTCTTCTTTCTCTACTGGAGTGAGTTCTTCAAAACTGACACCTAAAGAAAGAGATTATTTCATGTTGTAAAACACTTAATACATGACTCACATTCAGATTTATTACATTAAAAGTTTTTCATGCTGCATAATCTAACATACCTGTGAGGATGGAAAGAAACATCAGAGAAAACACACAATGCTGCAGTGACGGCATGTTGAATAAAGGTAATGATGATGGTTTGTCTAATGAACTCAGAATACAGAAGTTCCTCTTTCATCCACTGTTCAGTAACAGCTTTGCTCCTCCCTGATCGTCTCTGTCTCCTCTTAGATCTGTATCTTCACCGCTCTGTTAAGGCCTTTTTACAGTCGCTGCAGCTGACCTGTTGCACACCAATGTATGAAGATATAACTCTATTATTTTGTATAGAAACAGACTCAATAAATGATTCATATTCAGATGTTATTGGAATAAAACATTTACATGCTGCATAGTCTAACATTCTTCTATAGTTCAGTAACAGCTCAGCTCCTCCCTGAGTCTCTCCGTCTCCTCGTAGCTCTGGATTTTCACCTCTCCCCCAATTCTAAGGTAAAGTGATTCTAGACTACATCATATTGAAGTTTAACAGTGTGTGACTCCCTCTAGTGGATGTTGTGGAGTATTGTGTTGTCTTTGCTCCAGAGGTTTTTGTACAGAGTTTTGGTGTTTCCTGTCACTGTGGGCTTCACAGCACAGTAGTACACAGCAGAGTCAGACAGCTTAGCTGATGAGATGTTCATAAGTATTTGTTTGTTCTCCACTTTAATCTCCAGTCCAGGAATTAAATTATTTTTGTTTACTACTCCTCCTGAAGAAGAGTGTGAGATGAGGAAATCGGGTGGTTTTCCTGGATATTGTCGGTACCAGAAGAAATAATCACTAGATGACAGTTTGGAGTACGTGTAGGACAGAGTAACAGAGCTGCCTTCTAAACTGTTGTCTTCTTTCTTGCCTGGAGTGAGTTCTTCACAGCTGATACCTAAAGGAATAGATAACTCTTGTTAGTTTATGTTGAAAAATACATAATAAATGATTAACATTCAGATGTTATTAAAATAAAAGTTTGTAGGCTTCATAGTCTAACATACCTGTTATAATGAAGAGAAACAGCAGAGAAAACACACAATGCTGCAGTGACAGCATGTTGAATAAAGGTAATGTTGATGGTTTGTGTATTGATCTCTGTTGAATATAGAAGTTCCTCTCTCTTCTATAGTTCAGTAACACCTCAGCTCCTCCCTGAGTCTCTCCGTCTCCTCGTAGCTCTGGATTTTCACTTCTCTCAGTTACACTTCTAAGGTAAAGTGATTCTAGACTACATGATGAAAAATATGTAGTTTAACAGTGTGTGACTCCCTCTGGTGGATGTTGTGGAGTATTGTGTTGTCTTTGCTCCAAAGGTTTTTGTACAGAGTTTTGGTGTTTCCTGTCACTGTGGGCTGCAGAGCACAGTAGTACACAGCAGAGTCAGACAGCTGAAGTTTCTGGATTATCAGAGGAACTGACTTATCCTTGATTGTTGCATCAATTCTCTCTTGCTCTTTAGAATTATCAGTTTTTACAGAGAAACATTGCAGAAGCATCTTTGGGTAATCATTTTCTTCTTGTTTGTACCAAAACAAAGTGGGACTTGGATCAGTTGTCTCAAATGTACAGTCAAGAGTAAGTCTCTCCTTCAGTAGTAATGACATCCCTTGTTGGCTGGGTCACACTGTCTTTTCCTTTACACTCTGGGGAAGAGAACATGCAGATGAAGAGATGAATTAATAAATATGATTGATTAAAGGAGAACAATCAGTAGTTTAAATAGGTACCTAGCCAGAGAGTCAGAATCAGGATGTTAGTCAGCCAGTGTTTCATGTCTGCAGTGAGAGGGGAGGAGAGAGATGAAGACCATTGATACTCTGATGGATCTGGATCTTTAGCTTTATTGTCATTGTGCAGAGTACAAGGACAAAGACAACGAAATGCAGTTTGCGTCTACAGAAGTACAAGTATACAGAAGTGCAAAAAAGCAGAAAAGTGCAATGTGATATACAAAGTATAGACAACTGTCGCATAGACAGGACAAAAAATATATTGCAGTGTTATGAGAGCAGAATAAATATGGCTATGTATTATGAACAGTGTATGAACAACATGTACACGTATGTGCAATGTAGTAGCAGTGACAATATAATAGTAATATGAATAATATAGCTATATGCAATGTATGAGCAGAATATATAATAAGAAAAACAGAATAAATATGGATATTCTGAATGCACCATATAGACAGATATGTACAGTATGTACAGCTATGTGCATTGTGGTAACATTATAAGAGTAGTAAGAATAAGTATATGTGCAGGATGAATAGTATGAAGAGCAGTAGAATATGGCGATGTATAGATGTAATTACAGTATGTACATTTGTAAATAAATAAATAAATAGAACAGTATGGGTGGGGTAGGGTAGTGCAAATTGTCCTGGGGGGTGCTTAGTAGGTTCAATTGTCACCGGGATAACCTGCAGTGTGTGACTCCCTCTGGTGGATGTTGTGGAGTATTATGTTGTCTTTGCTCCAAAGGTTTTTGTACAGAGTTTTGGTGTTTCCTGTCACTGTGGGCCTCAGAGCACAGTAGTACACAGCAGAGTCAGACAGCTGAAGCTTCTGGATCTTCAGAGGAACTGATCTTAAGTTGGAATTGTGTGTAGATGAAAATCTCTCCTTGAACTCATCTGGTGTGTTCCCTTCATCCCCTTGAATGCGCATCAGAATGAATTTGGGGCTGTTGTTTCCATCCTGTTTGTACCAGAAGAGATACTTACTAGTTGAACTGCTGTTATATTGGCAGCCAAGTGTTACTGCCTCTCCTTCAGTAGCAGTCACATCTCTTTCTGGTTGCAGCACGTTGTCTTTTTGTGCTCTGCATTCTGTAAAACAGCAACAAACAGAATCAGTGTGCTGTTAAAGAATCATACCAATGTTGGATTGATATCAAAGAAACAGAGTTGTGTTCATACCAAGGTTCATAGCAGCCAGCAACACTGAGATGAACAGAGGCTTCATATCTGCAGTGTGGAGTAACTCTGAGCTACAGCAAGTATAAAGAAGGCTGTGATCTCTCTGTTTAGTCTTCATCAACACTAAGTTGGTGGATTAGAAGGAGGAACCTGATCACAGCCCTGGGTTATTCCCCCTACTGACTACTTTACACCTAACACATGTTGTGCCTCTCTCCTTTTCTTACTTTACAATTCCTTAGCTTTGTGTTTCGAGAGGCGGCCTCTAGCTCACCCAGTAAGAGCGTTCGCCCCATGTTGGCTGAGTCTTGCAGCGGCTCGGGTTGAATCTGACCTGTTGCCCTTTGCTGCGTGTCATCCCCCATCTCTCTCCCCCTTTCATGTCTATCCACTCTCACTTGAAATAAAGGGGAAAAGCCCCAGAAAAAAATAATCTTAAAAAAAAGGTTGTGTTTCGAGGCCTAAACTAGTAGTAAATTAGAAGAAATAATTAACTCTCACTCTGCACTCTATTACTTTTATAATGTTTTATGTCTAAATGACATAAAAAGATAAATGTAAAAGAAGAACAAAAAAGTTAGTCACTTACTTTATGGATCAATAATCTATAAATGCATGTGTGAAAGAGAAAATAAATGTTTGAATAAACATACCTTTATCTCAGGTTCAAAACACACCAACTGGATCACATAGAGTCGGAAATCCTTTTCTTTTTTTAAATGAAGGGAGTAACTTTACGTTACCCAGCGGTTTTGCTGCTATAACGTCAGCAGATTGCAACGTGTAGCCATTTACTTTATAAGTCGATTGGTCATCTCATTTTGGGTGAACATCAACTTATGAATTAAGGAGGGAACCGACAGAAGCCACAACAATAGACGTTAATGGCCGACATAGCACCTCTGTTAAAGAAATGATTGAGCCATGACGTACTTTGTGACGCTACTATTAAATGAAGTTTGAAGTTGTTGCATATCCATTTTGAATGTTTGACCAGCATGTTTTTCATATTGCAATCCATTTTTTGTTGGCCACCACATAGTCTTTATATGTAAACAGAATTATCATAATTTCCAACTGGCACTCAGCCACATAACTTCACTTCTTCATGCTTCTCTGTAGTCTGTCACATTGGGATATGGTGGATCTGGGCAATGATGTGTTCATGAAATATCGCATTGCTGGGAATTAATAACATTAGTTGATTCAAGAATAGACGGAAATTAATTTATTTGTCAAACACCTTTAAAATAATATATTTTTTGCTCTTTCAGTTTGGGGAAAGGTATCAAGTCTTTAAAGTCAAAAGGCTCCAGTCCAAGTGAAGTCATGAGTCATTGGTGTTGAAGTCCAAGTGGAGTTGCAAGTCTTTTCTTCTCGAGTAGTATCTAAAGTCATCAACTTTGTGACTCAAGGCTGCGCCTCTGGTTAAGGGACTGTAAACATTTACATCACATTTAGCATATTTAAATTATTGTCATGAGTCTCAAAGATTGTATTGGAGAAGACAACAGGATGCTGTTAAATAACACTTATCAACAATTAAAAATACAAAATGTACAGAAAAATGACTTTCTTGTCAAGAGTTAAGATTCACAACAACAATGAACTGGATTACATCTTTTTCATGAAGTTGTAGGCACAAATAATCTGTGTAAACAATGAAATATTGCATTTATTCAGTGATTTATGTTCTCAGTGTCCACTTGATGGCACTGTTTTTCAATAAAAGGAGGGGTTGAAATGTGTATATGTTCAGTGAGGAGCTGTCAGGTTTTTGTACAGAGACTGTGGGTTTGCTGTCACTGTGGGCTTCACAGCACAGTAGTACAGAGCAGAGTCTGTCACTGCAGCAGAGGAGATCTGCAGAATAATTTTGGTTTTATCCTCACTTACAGAAGCAGACAGTCCAGACTTTGTTTCATCTTTCGCTACAGAGTGAAAGATGAGAAAATCTGGTGGTTTTCCTGGATATTGTCGATACCAGAAGAAATAATCATTATATCCAGCTTGTTTGGAGTATTTGTAGGACAGAGTAACAGAGCTGCCTTCTAAACTGTTCTGTTCTTTCTCTACTGGAGTGAGTTCTTCACAGCTGACACCTAAAGGAAGAGATAACTCTGTTATTACATGTAAAAACAGACTCAATTAATGATTCACATTCAGATGTTATTGGAATAAAACTTTTTCATGCTGCATAATCTAACCGACCTGTGAGGATGGAGAGAAGCATCAGAGAAAACACACAATGCTGCAGTGACAGCATGTTGAATAAAGGTAATGTTGATGGTTTGTGTATTGAACTCTGTTGAATATAGAAGTTCCTCTCTCTTCTATAGTTCAGTAACAGCTCAGCTCCTCCCTGAGTCTCTCCATAAAGTGATTCTACATCATGAAAAATATTGAAGTTTATCAGTGTGTGACTCCCTCTAGTGGATGTTGTAGAGTATTGTGTTGTCTTTGCTCCAAAGGTTTTTGTACAGAGTTTTGGTGTTTCCTGTCACTGTGGGCCTCACAGCACAGTAGTACACAGCAGAGTCAGACAGCTGAAGCTTCTGGATCTTCAGAGGAACGGACTTGTCCTTGATTGTAGCATCAAATCTGTCTTGCTCTTTAGAATTATCAGTTTTTACACGTTGCAGCAGCATCTTTGGGTAATCATTCACTTCTTGTTTGTACCAGAACAAAGTGGGAAATGTGTCACTGGTCTCAAATGTACAGTCAAGAGTAACTGTCTCTCCTTCAGTAGTAATGACATCTCTTTTTGGCTGGTTTACACTGTCTTCTCCTTTACACTCTGGTGAAGAAGAGAACATGCAATGGAAGAGATGAATCAGTAGAGATGATTGATTAAAGGAGAACAATCAGTAGTTTAAATAGTTACCTAGCCAGAGAGTCAGAATCAGGATGTTAGTCAGCCAGTGTTTCATGTCTGCAGTGAGAGGGGAGGAGAGAGAGGAAGAACATTGATACTCTGATGGATCTGGGCCTTCACATCATTGGTCCTTCCTCTTCATCATCTGTTTAGGAACTCTCAACAGAACATCAGCCACCCAAAGGAGGAGCTGAAGTGTGTAAAAGTTCATGGAGGAGTTGTCAGGTTTTCATACAAAGACTGTGGGATTGCTGTCACTGTGGGCTTCACAGCACAGTAGTACAGAGCAGAGTCTGTCACTGCAGCAGAGGAGATCTGCAGATCCTCAACGTGATTTCATCCAGTCAGTTTACAAGAGTAGCATGTGTCTAATCTCTGAGACTCTGCTCGTCTTGTACTGATTAACAGCTCAGAGTTCTTGTGATTTTCCTAGATATTGTCAAACCAGGAGTTAACTTCTTCACAGCTGAGCCTAGAAGCGATGTCAGCGTTGCTGCAGACTTCTGCTGAATCTAAACGTCAACCTTTTGGACCAGTGGCCCCTGTCACTAGTGTTGGGCAAGTTACTCAAAATGGGTCATCATTAATTACTAACGTGTTACTACACTTTGGTTACTCACTAGAGGTTGGCCAATTAATCGGCCGATATCCGAGTATATAATCGATATCCGATATATATATCAAGCCGATTTTTTGTGTTCAAGTGTTATAATTTTCTTCAAACCTAAAAAAAATAAATGCTGCTGGTTGCTACTGTGTGCAGCACTACTATTGTTAAAATTGTTAATTTATTTTATTTATGAAAAGTTTGCAGATCTGCGTCAGAATATTGATAAATGCTGGTAAGTGCACTAAACTTTATTTTTTCATTGAAAGGTCGGACAAAATTTGCAATTAGTCATCCATTTCCGTAAAGCGGCCCATATTTGAGCTTTACATAGTTGATTTATCACATAAAAAAGTTTCAGAACTGAAGTTTGTAATGGAATAGCAGAGATCTGCGTGACCTAACTAGATTCAGAAGACTACCTGATCTCAGGTCAGTTGTGTAGCCTATGTAAATGTTGGGGCGTGACTGTTCTCTTAATACACCCATGGGCGTGACAAAGTTACAGGTCTTGGGAGGTTGACATCAACTTCCAGCTTTGTTGAGATTCGCCCGTTTTCAGCGGCAGTTTCAAAATATGAGATTTTCATAGTAAAGGGGTGTCAACATTTGCAACAACCAAAATCGCTTGCTCAGGTTCTCTTCATTGATTTTACTTCTGTTTTTAATACTATGCAAATGGATATTCTTTTAGAACAACTTCATAGGATGAATGTGAATGGCGGCCTCATTCACTGGATTAGAAGTTTCGGTAGCACTGCATATTACGACTCGGTAATAAGATGGTAATAGTGGGGTAACAGTGAGATAATAAAGAGGTAATATATAAGTAATAACATTAGGGATGCACCGAACCCAGATTTTAGGGGTTCTGCCGAATACCGAACCTACTGGTTAAGATTCTGCCGAACCCCGAACCGAACCCTACTCCCATTCTTAACACAGTAAACACATTAATGAAGTAAACAATGTCCACAGCAGTGCATTTTTCTTCGTATTTTAATTGTAAAAAATAAAAAAGAATAGACAACATTATGCCTGGCACACAAGTGGGAAAAACTATTTTTGACAAGGCCTATGTTTACCCTATCTCAAGATCCAACCAATATCCAAAATATTAGCCTTTTAGATTTATAATCCCATAAAGTAGGCTACCCCCATGCTCTATTCACATCGTAAGAAAGTACATCGGTATCGCCAGATGAGTGACAATTTTGTTTTGCAAACTTTCGCTTACCAGTGTGTGATGAAGACATGTTGGGGGGGTGGAATTAGAAAGCTACCGTTAGCTAACGAGCAGCAGCCGGCTGTTCGGTCGCTGCACTCCCGCTGTAGGAAGACTCATTTACCGAGAGAACAGCTGACAGCCCGGGAGAGGCACGGTCTGGTTAACACCAGTTTTTAGCTGTGACTGTCCTTCCTTTGCTGTACCTGAAGTTGCTGCATTTTGGCTGGTGTCATGCACAACTTGTATTCTTTCGGATGTTTCATACGCAAATTTCTTAACAGCGGCGTTGTTGTGTATAGTTTAGGGTCCTCGTCACCACAAGACAAATCGGCATTGCAAATTCAACATGTAGCGCGACTTGAATCGCCTTCTTTTGACTGAAAGTACTGCCAAACAACAACTTTTTCTGCTCACAAGTTCCATTTTCACTTTCTCACAGCTTACTGCCGTTGCTAGGTTGCTACTGCATTCCGTCTAGCTATGTCATTACGTTGATCGAGTAACTCTACAAAGAGTAGTGAAGTAACAAGATAGTTCAGTCCAAGATAGCGGAGCTGCAGCTCTGTCATGGGTGCATGTCAGTTTTATTTGCAATGGAACGTTCTATTGAGTTTCGCCTCTTGTTACTTCTATACTCTTTGGCAAGAGCAGAAACTCAACACAACGTTCGTCTCTTTTTCTTGAGTTTCGCCTCTTGTTACTTCTCTTTGGCACCGTTCGGTTGAAAAAAATTCTGACGTTCGGCAGTACCCGAACTCCGTCAAAAAGCCCAAAGTTCGGCCGAATTCCGAATCGAACGCTGGGTTCGGTGCATCCCTAAATAAAATGTAATTACCAAAGTAATAATGTGGTAATACATCACAGTAGTAAGATGTAATACTGGGGTAATAAGGTGATAAGGTAACAGCTGTAATAACATGCAATTACCAATGTAATAAGTAAGAAAGGGTTTGACAATAACCATATGTATATCTAGGTAATGGTAATATACTTATATTTATATTCTAATAATGTGGTAATAATGGGGTAATATATGTTGATGTTTTCACAGTATTATAGGCTACTATCAGCGTAATACCTTCCAAATTAGATAAAACTTCTTGGAATTTAAAATTGGTAATTACCATATTATAATGCTGAAATGTATCCACCCTTTATGTTCCAAACATTTCCCTTTTGTTTCAAGGTAATACTTTATGTTAATTTATGTTAATGATGTTTAATCTTGTGGCTTCTTACATGGAAACGCTTCTGGTAGTTTCTGTGTTTCTGATAGTCTAATATGAGCTATCAATCATCATCAAAAATATACATATTGCACATCAAACTTTCTGACAATAATTAACAAAGATATCAGAACAGTATGTCAAAATCTGTTTCACATACCGAGAATGCTACCAAAGGCATGGAACGTCGAAGATTGATGTGGATTGTATGGAGAGATAACACATGAGGCTGTCCTGCTCACGTTCAACTTCCTGACTGAAGTCCCATGGTGCAAATGTCCTACAGTTCTTAAAGGAACACACACACATTCTCCCATTGTTGGCAGTAGTTTGTTCCACAAGTGTGTGTGTTCCTTTAAGAACTGTAGGACATTTGCACCATGGGACTTCAGTTTTGGCCATTTTGTGGCTGTTTTCTGGCTTTTTGCTCACAGGTTTCTCTACAGAGCTCCCCCTACAGCTTCGGAATAGATATTTGTCAGCTCCTAAGTTTACTTGTGTCTTACTCCTCTCTCGGTCAGTCTGCCGTTTCCTCTTTCTCTGTTCCTCCGACAATGCTTTCCTAGCTTTCTGCTTCTTTTTTGCCGGCTCAGCCATGACGAGAGTGTGGAAAACTCCATCGCTACCTTGTCCTTATAGCTAGCCAGTTCCTGGATGTGTGCAGTGCCGTGAAGGCAATCGTTACATCGCGAGACCTGATATCAAGGGATACTTCCTGATGCTGAGGCCGAACCATATTGCAAAGTTGCAAGGGTGATTTTTCCACTCACAGGGCGAGAAGGGGGAAGCGGACGACCACCATTCAACGCGAAAAAAAGTCATATAACCATTCCAATTACTCTGAAGCTGTTCAGTTAAGGTAAATTAAGCTAAAGAAACTGCATAGTTCCCCTTTAAGAAGATAGTTACATGTCTGTGACGTTACATTTCCTACATTTTGACCAACAATGATGTATGAAGAGTGAAAACTGTAGTGGAGAGACGAATTTCTTTGTAAAATGTTCAGAAAATCATGTTGCAGCTCCCCCCTCTGTCCTCTCCTCTGGCTCTCAACATTCTGTCCCATACACACACATTGGAAAATATGAAACGGTCTGAAAACGGAACGATACATGAACTGTGATTTGGTAGAAACTGTCCTTGATATCAGAATGCCCATTCAACCCAATAAAGGCCAAAGTCTTGTCTTTGGTTTAAACTTTTAATTATTTTTCTACATTAAAGTCTGGCGATACAGGATGGCCACAAAGAGGGGTTGTTTTGAGCTATGTTAAGTGATTTCCCGAAGATTTCCCATTAATGTCTATGAAAAATTTTAACATTTAGTGTCCATTTATTTGTTGTCTTGGTGTCTTGGGTTTGAACTAGGGCTGTCAAAATTAACGCGTTAATATTTGCGTTAATTTTTTAACATTTAACTCGTTAAAAAAAATTTACGAAATTAACGCAGCTGTGTTTGTTTACTTCATGTGGCGGCTGAGAAACGTAATACGTCTCCATAAGAGCAGGCGGCGCTACTCTAGGAGGGACTTACCTGATTGAAGTAGGCCTACGGGCCAGTCAAGAGTTCAAACACGGACCAGTGAGATCCCAAAAGAGAAAAAAGATGATGTGTTAGAATCCAGAAATGAATGAGCACGGGCTATAAACGGGACCGAGTACTAGTTCCGACATGTTGTCTTGTCAGGAGATATGCGCCACCGGTAAGCTGCTGTTTCGCTACATGCGCCGTGCTGTGCTGCCGATATGTACGTGCGCGATTTGTTTGCTTGATAACTGTTACGTTGGTCACGCTGATAAAACCTTATTTGCAGTCTGATGTTTAACGCTGTCGACTCGATAGTATCCGTGACTATATTCCAGTAAATGTTTGAAATTGGTGCGTCTCACTGTCACACAAGCTACTTCCTGGTTGCGGTGCTGGTTGGGAAATGTAGTCAATCGCTTTACATTGGTAATGGATTGCTGTGCACAGCGTCGCTATCTAAAAAATACACTCAATGTTTTCACTTTAGGCCAACATACACCTTGTGGTTTTGGGTTACTGGTTTACTGCGTAACATTGATATTGATGTGCATTTCTGTGTTTAGATATATGTGCTTTGCTTAGTCATTCAGATTAAACACTATGTATATTATAATATTTATGATATTAAGTACTGCCTAGATTGTGTCTTATATTCTATATATATATATATATATATATATATATATATATATATATATATATATATATACACATACATTTGTATATTATTCAGAATATGGTATATTAGGTATGTGGCTAATATTGGGGGTGGTGACAAAAATCTGCTCTCAAGTCGGACAGTTTCTAGCCGTTTCAGCAGCCTTCAGCAGGACTAAATAAGCCAAATTGTTGCTGCTGTTGTTCTGAAAGATATTAAACATTCTGAACTTAGCAGAACCTTTCCTTGTTTGTTTTCTCTTCATATTTGCAAAGTTAAGTGATTTAGCATTTAAATATCCATTACTACAAGCTTCTCAATTTAAAAATGCGATTAATCGCGATTAACTACAGCAAATTGTGCGATTAATTAGTTAATTTTTTTTAATCGATTGACAGCCCTAGTTTGAACCATCATACAGTTGGATTGTCATTGATGTGGATTTGCTGCTCATGTGAATCCTCCCACAGTGTTACATTAGCAGCTGTAACCACAGGGACTCTGATAAAACTGGAATAATCAGAATCCCTCTGATATGAAGCTGTGGTTTGAATACCACTTCCCTCCTCTTTGAAGAGTAGTCAGATATCTGTGTTCAGGTTTTTGTACAGCCTCTTCTACACTTTGTATCACTGTGTTTCTAGAGCACAGTAGTAGAGACCTGTGTCTGCCAGGATTAGTCTCTTTATGGTCAGTTCAGTTGATTAGACTGTTGTTTCGGATTTATATCTTTGCTTATCTGGGATATATTCATATGATGCGTAGCTTTTTGCTCCTTTCCAGAGTATAAACTGAGGTGCCTGAAGATCAGAATGATGTCTGTACCAGTAAAGTCTAATATATTTTTCAGTAGTCTCATAGTTACATCTGAGTGTGACAGATTCTCCTTCTCTTTTACTGTTTTCATCTTCTAGAGGAGAGATTTTGTTTCCAGCTATTAATCCTGGAAAAGGAAAGAAAATGAACATATTAAACTAACATTGTTCATGAGCCTGAGAGAAGAAGACAGTGGAAAATGTCAACCGTACATTGTCACTCTGGACAGAAACAGCTCAACAAAAATTTCTGATCTGAATTGCAGTTTATATAAATCTTTAGAAAATAATAAAACCACGTTGTTCTTTGTATCTTACCAAAGAAAAGGGCAGTAAGAATAATCCACAGCCAATGTTCCATCTCTACAACAAGGTTTAAATCAACAGATAGAAACTAGCTGATGTTCAACCTTCAGTCTGAGAATTGTTCTCTTCACAGCAGCACTTATTATTGATTGAATGGTTGAACACAGTGCAGAAGTAGTGCACCTCCTACTTGATAATGTCGCCCTCTGGTGGAGGTAAAAACTTCAGTACAGCAGTGTGGGGAAAAAGTCTTCCAGCAGCTTGTCAGTGTGTCAGCTTGTGTTTTTGTACAGAGACTGTGGGTTTGCTGTCACTGTGTGCCTCACAGCACAGAGCAGAGTCTGTCACTGCAGCAGAGGAGTTCTGAAGATCCATTTTGGTTTTATCCTTACTTACATAAACAGACAGTCCAGAATTTGTAGTTTGCATTATTTCTCCTGATTCCAGATGAGAGATGAGGAACTCTGGTGGCTTTCCTGAATATTGTCGATACCAGAAAAAATTATCAGCAGAACCTTTGAAGTATCTGTAGGACAGAGTAACAAAGCTGCCTTCTAAACTGTCCTCTTCTGTCTGGACTGGAGTGAGTTCTTTACAGCTGACATCTAAAGGAAGAGATAACTGTCATTTCATGTTGTACAATGCTGAAATGACTCACATGTAGATATTAATGGAATATAACTTTTTCATGCTGCGTAATCTAACATACCTGTTAGAATGGAGAGAAAGAGCAGATAAAACATACAATGCTGCAGTGACAGCATGTTGAATAAAGGTAATGTTGATGGTTTGTGTATTGATCTCTGTTGAATATAGAAGTTCCTCTCTCTTCTATAGTTCAGTAACAGCTCAGCTCCTCCCTGAGTCTCTCCATCTCCTCGTAGCTCTGTATTTTCACTTCTCTGTTACTCTTCTAGGTAAAGGCATTCCAGGCCATGTTGAAGTTTAACAGTGTGTGACTCCCTCTAGTGGACGTTGTGGAGTATTGTGTTGTCTTTGCTCCAAAGGTTTTTGTATAGAGTTTTGGTGTTTCCTGTCACTGTGGGCCTCACAGCACAGTAGTACACAGCAGAGTCAGACATTTCAGCAAAAGGGATCTGCAGATCTATTTTGGTTTTACCCTCACTCACTGAAGCAGACAGTCGAGAGTTTGCAGCATTTTGCATTCCAAATTGAGAGATGAGAAATTCTGGTGGTTTTCCTGGATATTGTCGATACCAGAAGAAATAATCAGTACCAGTTGCTTCTTTGGAGTATCTGTAGGACAGAGTAACAGAGCTGCCTTCTAAACTGTTCTTTTCTGCCTCGACTGGAGTGAGTTCTTCACAGCTGACTCCTAATGGAAGAGATAACTCTGTTAGACTTAATACATTATTTACATTCCGATGTTATTGGAATAAAACTTTTTCATTCTGCATAATCTAACGTACCTGTTAGAATGGATAGAAACAGCACAGAAAACACACAATGCTGCAGTGACGGCATGTTGAATAAATGTAATGTTGATAGATTGTGTAATGAACTCTGTTGAATATAGAAGTTCCTCTCTCTTCTATAGTTCAGTAACAGCTCAGCTCCTCCCTGAGTCTCTCTGTCTCTTCGTAGCTCTATATTTTCACTTCTCCTTGTTACTCTTTTTACAAAAAACCTACATCATGAAAAAGTTAACAGTATGTGACTCCCTCTGGTGGACGTTGTGGAGTATTGTGTTGTCTTTGCTCCAGAGGTTTTTGTACAGACTTTTGGTGTTTCCTGTCACTGTGGGCTTCACAGCACAGTAGTACACAGCAGAGTCAGACAGCTGTAGCTTCTGGATCTTCAGAGGAACTGATGTCTTGTTGATTGTAGCATCAAATCTCTCTATGTGAAACTCTGGAGCATTATCTTTTGTGTTTGAGTAACGCTTCAGCATGTACTTTGGGAAATCATTGACTTCTTGTTTGTACCAGAACAAAGTGGGAAATGTGTCACTGGTCTCAAATGTACAGTCAAGAGTAACTGTCTCTCCTTCAGTAGTAATGACATCTCTTGTTGGCTGGGTCACACTGTCTTCTCCTTTACATTCTGGGGAAGAAGAGAACATGCAGAGGAGGAGATTAATTAATAAATATGTTTGATTAAAGGAGAACAATCAGTAGTTTAAATAGTTACCTAGCCAGAGAGTCAGAATCAGGATGTTAGTCAGCCAGTGTTTCATGTCTGCAGTGAGAGGGGAGGAGACAGAGGAAGAGCATTGATACTCTGATGGATCTGGGCCTTCACATCATTGGTCCTTCCTCTTTATCATCTGTTGAAGATCTTTCAACAATTTGTGATTGTCCTGAAGTATAACATTGTGTGACTCCCTCTGGTGGATGTCAGACACCTTAGATGAGGAGATGTTCATGTGAATTATTTTGTCCTTCACTTCAATTGTCAGTCCAGGGATTGGACTTTTCATTGTTCTTCCTGATCCTATATGATAGATGATGAACTCTGGTGTTTTTCCTGAATATTGTCAATACCAGTAAAACTCATCACCACCAGTTGGTTGTTTGGAGTATCTGTAGTACAAAGTAACAGAGTTGTCTTCTAAACTGTTCTCTTCTTTCTCGACATTGGAGTCAAACTTTTCTTTAATATAGAATTTAACAAACCTTTTACAATAACTAGAAACAGAAGAGAAAACACACAAAAAACTGAATGGTTGAGGAGCATCTTGACATCAAGCCACATCCAATTCAGTCAATTCATTTGCCTACGTCACTCCCCATACACTCGAACGGACAAAGACGGTAGCGAAGCTGATATACAGCCTCTTGTTTCTTGTTAGGTGATAGAAACAGATGTGGGCTAAACACAAACAACATTTCATGCAAAGGCAGTGAACTGTAATTGGGCCCGTGTACTTTTTCATTCATTTGATTTCCGATTTTGAAACAAAAAGAGTGGTTCGGAAAAAACGTAAGACTGCTCCGGAGAAAGCCTTGTTTTCATGAACTTCTGGGGCTAGCTTCTAACTAGCTCGGAAGCTAACCTCTAATGGCAGGCAGGTTGCTAATTAGCCAATGCTAAAAAGTATGGAAGTGGTAGTTTCACTAGCTTTCTATCAATATTCCTCGATATTTGTCAGTAGGTGTAGTTTGCTAACATGCTCGTAGACTCGTAAATTAACTGTTTGCGTGCTAGCTAAGTCAACGGTCAACACCTTTTTATATTGTAACGTGAAAGCTCAGGCTGCGTTAGCTTCAGCTAAACCACAGCAGCAACTTGCACTACCCCGTTAAAATGCAACTTCAACCCTCGGATACATCAGTTATCACGTAGCGATTTTAATGTATCTAGACATCTGTATGTGTGTTCGACCTTTTGAAATTCTTAGATTAGGTGTGTTACTGTGCAGGTCACTGATTGAAACCGAATATATGAGGAGCAGGAACCCTTTGCAGGTGATTTGAATTTAATTAGCTAGCTGATTAGAGTGGGACACTTTGAGCCTACAATATTGGACCTTTTCACAATATTCACATTTTTTCATAAACTGTAAGCCATAATCATCAAACTTATAACAAATACAGGCTTGAAATATCTTGCTTTGCATGTAAGAAGTCTATATAATATACTAGTTTTACCTTTTATGTTGAATTACTGAAATAAATGAACTTTTACACGATATTAAAATTTTTCGACTTTCACCGTATGCTTCTGGTTCACCTGTTAGGCCTAATTGTTAAAGCAAAAAAGCCTGTTTTTACATTTGGTTGTAATGGAGACTAAATTATTGCCGTTATTATGAAAGTCCATAACGAAACAACACACCATTGTACATTTGAGGGCTAAATTAAATGAAATATGGCGCGTTTTCCATTTGAACACATTGTCATCAATATTAACAAACTTTAAAATGACCCATTTTTCAAATCTGGATATCATTGCAAAATCGGAAATCAAATGAACGAAAAAGTACACGGGACCAAATACAGTAACTACAAAAAACTTTATTATTCAATACATAAACACATTGAAAACATTAAATTCATACGTACATACAATAAAAAGGGGCACATGAAATTTACATTAAAGAGGTGTTAATTGTAAATGTTCAGAGTCCATATGGTCCAACATTTTCAAATAAAATTAAAAGATTCAAAATGAAAACATGGCATTTATACAAATAATTTCCTTCATAGTAAAAAATGCTACCAGGTCCGTTTGAGCATATGGGGAGTGACATAAGCAAAGGAAAATGACTGGCTTGGATGTGGGCAGGGCTTGATGTCCCCAAGGCTGCAGCGAGATACACTTGGAATGGTTGAACACAGTGTAGAAGTAGTGCACCGCCTACTTGATAATGTTGCCCTCTAGTGGAGGTACAAAGTTAAGTACAACAGTGTAGAAAAAAAGTCTTCCAGCAGCTTGTCAGTGTGTCAGCTGGTGTTTTTGTACAGAGTCTGTGGGTTTGCTGTCACTGTGGGACTCACAGCACAGTAGTACAGAGCAGAGTCTGTCACTGCAGCAGAGGAGATCTGAAGATCCATTTTGGTTTTATTCTCACTTACAGAAGCAGACAGTCCAGAGTTTGTTTCATTTTGCGTTCCAGAGTGAAAGATGAGAAAATGTGGTGGTTTTTCTGGATACTATCGATACCAGAAGAAATAATCATTATATTTCGCTTGTTTGGAGTATCTGTAGGACAGAGTAACAGAGCTGCCTTCTACACTGTTCTTTTCTGTCTCTACTGGAGTGAGTTTGTCACAGCTGATACCTAAAGGAAGCGATAACTCTGTTATTTCATATAAAAACAGACTCAATAAATGATTCACATTCAGATGTTATTGGAATAAAACTTTTTCATGCTGCATAGTCTAACATACCTGAGGATGGAGAGAAACATCAGCGAAAACAAACAATGCTGCAGTGACAGCATGTTGAATAAAGGTAATGTTGATGGTTTGTGTATTGATCTCTGTTGAATATAGAAGTTCCTCTCTCTTCTATAGTTCAGTAACAGCTCAGCTCCTCCCTGAGTCTCTCTGTCTCCTCGTAGCTTAGGGTGACCATATTTTGATTTCCAAAAAAGAGGACACTTGGCCCGGCCTCGAGACAAAAATTCAGACAGGCTTAATTAATGGTAAATGAACATGCTTTATTATGCCACGATGGTGCAAAATAACTTCTGTAATAAAATAAAATCTGTAACAACATGTAACAAAATAAGAGCTCTCTTTTAAAATAAAAAAATAATATCAAATAATGTTCTAAATATGACCTCTTCTGTGTAAGAAAATCCAGCTACAACAAAATATGTCTTAATACCTTTTCAATGTAATAAGATAAATAATAAAGACACTAAAACATATGTGCCAGCATTGCACACGGTGCACTCCGCCTCCCACTAGTCCGGTCCCTACCGGGACGGTACGTGGGACTTTGTTTTTTTTGCAGTTCAACTGTTAAGCTGCACTAAGTCTTGTTTTATGGTTGTACGCAGGCTCCACGCAGAGCTTTCGCCGTAGCCTGATGTTAATACTTGTGCGCTGGTGTGTGTGTCGAGCCGGCATGTCTGTGTGTGTGGGGAGTGGGTGATAGAGCGAGGGAGAATTAAGGGAGAGTGACGGCGAGCGAGTACGACTCTAGAGTCATAGTGAGAGAAACAAAGTGTCTCCCCTGTGTTTTCTTACCATGGTGGGAAAACTTTAGCAGGAAACGCTGCAGCATTTTGTGTGCAATGCTGCTCCGCTGTCTGATCTGGTCCCTGTGTTGGCATGTGCGCGTCGCAGAGCCGCCCACAAAGCAGCTGCTCGGGAATTACGTCACACAACAAAGTACCGTAGTACACTGTGCAAAGCGCCAGTCAATTTAAGTACACGCTTAATAGGCCCATGAAAAGACATTTTCATGAATTTATAAAACCCCCCCGGACGCCCCGGACAGTAGGTAAAAAGTGGACATGTCCGGGCAAAAGAGGACGTTTGGTCACCCTATCGTTAGCCTCGTGAGACCGTCCTGATCTCGCGAGCTCCAGTTTTCCACTCGCAGATCAGTCTGGCATCTTGAGGCAGAGAAAATTTGGAGCCGTTAGCCAAGCGACCGGTCCAATCAGCGTTGGTTTTGAGGCGGGTTAGGTGGTGATAGACAGATGGTTTATCCAATCAGCTAACCAGTATTTTCAGACAGCGGTCCGGGAACCTGAAATGGTGTCTTTTATTCATAAATTCTCGTTACACAAACGGCAAATCTCCTTTACCGACATGTTGCCTGCTTGCTGAGCTAACGAGCTATGCTTTGCCGGCAGCAGCAGGGGCGGGCTTATGGTTGTATTTTCATACGCTTCGTGGATCTGATTGGTTGATTTGGCCCGTCTATCACCAACATAGGTGATAGACAGATGTTTCATCAAATCAGCTAACCAGTATTTTCACCCCTTTCCAAAAGTTCTCCAACGGAAAGTTCCCAGATGGATATGCCGAGCAAATGCGAAGCGATCCATCTGGCGGAGTCAGGTTACCCTATCGTAGCTCTGGATTTTCATTTTTCTGTTAATCTACTAAAGTAAAGTGATTCTAAATTACATCATATAGAAGTTTAATATTGTGTGACTCCCTCTAGTGGATGTTGTGGAGTATTGTGTTGTTTTTGCTCCAAAGGTTTTTGTACTCCATTTTGGTTTCATCCTTATTCACTGAAACAGACAGTTCAGAGGTTGTATTTTGCATTATTTCTCCTGATTCCAGATGAGAGATGATGAACTCTGGTGGTTTTCCTGGATATTGTCGGTACCAGAAGAAATAATTACCAGATGAATATCTGTAGGACAGCGTAACAGAGCTGCCTTCTAAGCTGTTCTTTTCTTTCTCAGCTGGAGTGAGTTCTTCAGAGCTGATACCTAAAGGAAGCGATAACTCTGTTATTTCATGTTGTAAAAGACTATATAAACGATTCACATTCAGATGTTATTAGAATAAAATTTGTTCATCCTAAATAATATAACATACCTGTTAGAATGGAGAGGTAATGTTGATGGTTTTTGTATTGATCTCTGTTGAATATAGAAGTTCTTCTCTCTTCTATAGTTTAGCAACAGCTCAGCTCCTCCCTGAGTCTCTCTGTGAAGTGATTCTAGACTACATCATATTGAAGTTTAACAGTGTGTTACTCCCTCTGGTGGATGTTGTGGAGTATTGAGTTGTCTATGCTCCAAAGGTTTTTGTACAGAGTTTTGGGGCCCTATCTTGCACTCAACGCAATTGCCTTTGTACACCGACACATGTATCATTCCTATTTTGCAACCGACGCATAGCCATTCCCTCCACAGACGCTCGTCTGTAAATTAGGGAATGTATTATGAGGCATGTTCCAGCGCAAATGTTCCCTGGTGCTATTTTGCAGTTTCAGAAAACAATTCCGCCACAGACCAGGAAAAACCTGGTCTAAAGTCAGTGGCGCTAGTTTAAAGTCAGTGGTGCGTTATTCAGATGCTGTTTTAGGGGCGCATGCTTGGCCATATTGTAGCGTGCACATACACTTTGCTTCTCTACTTTATCTACACGGACGCAGTAGTTCCCATTTTTGCAAACCATACATAATTACAAAGAAAAATATTACTGAAAATGCATTTCAGGTGTTTGGATAGATCAGGAGGCACTTTACAGTACAGTCCTCAAAAAGTCCCAGCATTCTTTTTGGCTTGTTGTGTTTTACACATTTCCGTGAATCATGGATGTGTTGATGACTGTCACGACCTGGCTCAAAGGTATGACAAAAAAGGGGGAGACACACATGTATTTCCAGTCAAATGAAATTTATTTAAAATAACCAAGATAAACGTGAATTTAGTAAATCAGTAATTTGTGTAATGTATGGGTGTCTGTAAATGTATCAAAGCTACAACGCAAAATAACTAAACCCAAAATCCAAACAAACCAAACAACCTGGAGGAGGGAGAGAGAATGACTGGCCAAGCACTCCTACTTATAGATAGGTAAGCAATCAGTTGCTCCAGGTGTCAATCATCAGTCCTCATTAGCCAATCCCCAGAGCCCAGCAACCAAAGGGACTTAATAGGCCTAGGAGCCATCACATGACATAAATGAGGAAATATTAGAGGACTTAAGGAGACTTGATGTTGAACTAAGGCAGGAGTGGACACTCCGGAACAATCTGGTCCGGGAGTGGCAATGCGCAATGCACTCCTGGTGGAGTGGGTGGACTGAGATGGAGTGGGGGGAGGAGGAAGGGGCACAACAGGAGCAGGTGGTGCGTTTGGAGGCCCACGCTCCACGGCTGCAGCCATCCTCTCCGGACTTGAGGAGATGCGCCCAAGAGACAACAGCAACATCACCACCCGGTCAAGACGGCATTTATTACTTTACCGCATCTCGGAAAGCTCCCTCTGGCGTGCGCCAGGCAAATCCGCCGTCATAATAGCAATCCGCCATGGAACAAGCGCGCCTGCTCATAAAGGGAATGTGAGATGATGCTCTGATTGTTTTTTTGCACGTTACGCCCAAACCATACCTAGCTACTTCAGACCAGCCCATTTTAGATTTGCGTCATTTATCCCACCGGTATAATAGCAACAGCGCCCGAGATCCGCCCACAAAGCTACTTGTGTTTCACATTTGATATTTGGCTGCAAACTGAGTATTATTCACGTCAGTTATCATTAACTTACACAGATAAACCTCTAGCTATGAAATATTTGGCTAATACAGCAGGTTATATGAGACGTTGATCTCTGTTGATCTCTGTTCTAACACTCACTATAAAGGGAGAGAAAAGTAAAAACAGGTAAAGCAACATGTCTGTGGAGTTGTTAAAGCCAAACAGACAGCAGATGAGAAATGTTCTTCCACTGCAGTAGAATGAAAAACTAAACAGCCTCTCTGATGTGCAGCCCTTCTTCTCAACATCAAGCTGATTGTGCTTTTAGTTCCTCAAACATTTCTGCTCTGGAGTGAAATGCCAGTGGGCGGGGCCAGAGAATAACCTTTTGCTGAAAGTTAAAACGATGAAACCGCAGTGGAGAGAAAGAAGACCTTTGGTGGATGTTTCTGATGTTGGTTGAGTTGTTGTGTGATTGTCTTAAAGTTTAGTAGCCTAATTTAAAACATGTTTAATTTTAAATAAATAGGCTATAATGTCTATAATTATATCGTGCACAAATATAGTTTATCAGTGTTTGTGACTCCCTCTGGTGGATGTTGTGGAGTATTGTGTTGTCTCTGCTCCAAAGGTTTTTGTACAGAGTTTTGGTGTTTCCTGTCACTGTGGGCCTCACAGCACAGTAGTACAGAGCAGAGTCAGACACCTTAGCTGAGGGGATGTTCATTTGAATTTGTTTGTCCTCCACTTTAATCTTCAATCCAGGGATTACATTATTGTTTCCTTCTTGTCCGGAAGCAGAGTGGGAGATGATGAACTCTGGTGGTTTTTCTAGATATTGTCGGTACCAGAAGAAATAATTACTAGTTGACAATTCCAAGTATCTGTAGGACAGAGTAACAGAGCTGCCTTCTAAACTGTTCTCTTCTTTATTTACTGGAGTGGGTTCTTCAAAGCTGACACCTAAAGGAAGACATAACTGTTATTTCATGTTGTAAAATACTTAATACATGATTAACATTCAGATGTTATTAGAAAAAACATCTGAAAAAAATAGGCTTTATAGTCTAACATACCTATTATAATGAAGAGAAACAGCAGAGGAAACACACAATGCTGCAGTGACAGCATGTTGAATAAAGGTAATGATGATGGTTGGTGTATTGATCTCTGTTGAATATAGAAGTTCCTCTCTCTTCTATAGTTCAGTAACCGCTCAGCCCCTCCCTGAGTCTCTCCGTCTCCTCGTAGCTCTATATTTTCACTTCTCTCAGTTACACTACTAAGGTAAAGTGATTCTAGACTACATGATGAAAACTATGAAGTTTAACAGTGTGTGACTCCCTCTGGTGGATGTTGTGGAATATTGTGTTGTCTTTGCTCCAATGGTTTTTTTTTGTACAGAGTTTTGGTGTTTCCTGTCACTGTGGGCCTCAGAGCACAGCAGTACACAGCAGAATCAGACAGCTGAAGCTTCTGGATCTTCAGAGGAACTGATCTTAGCTTGGAATTGTGTGTAGATGAAAATCTATCCTTGAAGTCATCTGGTGTGTTCCCTTCATCCCCTTGAACGCGGCTGAGAATGAATTTGGGGCTGTTGTTTCCATCCTTTTTGTACCAGAAGAGATAGTTAGAAGGTGAACTGCTGTTATATTGACAGCCAAGGGTTACTGCCTCTCCTTCAGTAACAGTCAGATCTCCTTCTGGTTGCAGCACGTTGTCTTTTTGTGCTCTGCATTCTGTAAAACAGCAACAAACAGAATCAGTGTGCCGTTAAAGAATCCTATCAATGTTGGATTGATATCAACGAAACAGAGTTGTGTTCATACCAAGGCTCATAGCAGCCAGCAACACTGAGATGAACAGAGGCTTCATATCTGCAGTGTGGAGTAACTCTGAGCTACAGCAAGTATAAAGAAGGCTGTGATCTCTCTGTTTAGTCTTCATCAACACTAAATTGGTGGATTAGAAGGAGGAACCTGATCACAGCCCTGGGTTATTCCCCCGACTGACTACTTTCGACCTAACAAATATTGTGCCTCTCTCCTTTCCTAGTGTAACATGTCTTATATGAAGTCATCTTTGTAGTTTTCATCTGACATGGTTCCTGTTTTACAGCTGGTGCAGATTCACTTTGTTCTCGAAAGTATTATACGTGGAAATTGTAGTGAACCTTTACATGCCTTTTGAGTATTTTCTTTTCTAAAAGGTTTGAAAGTAAACTGAGAATTAATATTTCAACATGCTTTTATGCTTTTTCAGAATGTTTCTAGAATGTGAAATGTGACAGTTTAGTATCTTTTCGGTCCTCTGCAGCCGTTTGAGGTCAAACTTTCAAAGATGGTGGAGTTGGTGGGGAAGCTGCTGTTGAAATGAAATTCTTAAGTTAGAAAAATCTTCAGCGTACAAATGTAATTCTTCAGAATTATGATGGTACGGAATATAAATAACCAGTGATTTCAGTTTTATTGGTGTTTCAGTCTCTATTTGGGATGCATGATAATCAAAGTATTGCGATACAATATGGCCACAAAGGGGGTTGTTTTGAGCTAGGTAAAGCATTTCCCAAAGATTTTCCCATCAAAGGCTATGGGAAATTTTAACATTGTGGCCTAATGGCCAACAGGGTATGAAGAGGATTTTATAGGTAAGTCAGTGTCCATTTATTTGTTGTCATGGTGTCTTGTGTTTGAACCATCATACAGTTGGTTTGTCATTGATGTGGATTTGCTGCTCATGTGAATCCTCCCACAGTGTTACATTAGCAGCTGTAACCACAGGGACTCTGATAAAACTGGAATAATCAGAATCCATCTGATATGAAGCTGTGGTTTGAATACCACTTCCCTCCTCTTTGAAGAGTAGTCAGATATCTGTGTTCAGGTTTTTGTACAGCCTCTTCTACACTTTGTATCACTGTGTTTCTAGAGCACAGTAGTAGAGACCTGTGTCTGCCAGGGTTTAGTCTATTTATGGTCAGTTCAGTTGTTTTCCCTGGTGTTTTGGATTCATATCGTGGATCTGGGATATATTCACTACGTAATACTAGCTATTTTCCAGAGTATAAACTGAGGTGCTTGAAGGTCTGAATGGTGTCTGTACCAGTGGAGATAAGGATAGCTATTGGTTGTCTCATATTTGCATTTGAGTGTGACAGATTCTCCTTCTCTTTTACTGACTCCATCTCCTACAGGAGAGATTTTGTTTCCAGCTATTAGTCCTGAAAAAGTAGAGAAAATTAAGTCATTAGACTAACATTGTTCATGAGGCTGAGAGGAGAAGACAGTGGAAAATGTCAACTCTACATTGTTACTCTGGACAGAAATAGATCAACTGTCCAGAGATTTCTGATCTGATCTGCAGTTTATATAAATCTTTAAAAAAAAATAAAACCATGAGTTCTTTGTATCTTACCAAAGAAAGGAGCAGCAAGAATAATCCACAGCCAATGTATCCATCTCTACAACAAGGTTTAAATCAACAGGAGAAACTAGCTGATGTTCAACATTCAGTCTGAGAATTGTTCTCTTCACAGCAGCACTTATTATTGACTGAATGGTTGAACACAGTGCAGAAGTAGTGCACCTCCTACTTGATAATGTCGCCCTCTAGTGGAGGTACAAAGTTCAGTACAACAGTGTAGAAAAAAAGTCTTCCAGCAGCTTGTCAGTGTGTCAGCTTGTGTTTTTGTACAGAGACTGTGGGTTTGCTGTCACTGTGGGCCTCACAGCACAGTAGTACAGAGCAGAGTCTGTCACTGCAGCAGAGGAGATCTGAAGATCCATTTTGGTTTTATCCTCACTTACTGAAACAGACAGTCCAGAGTTTGTTTAATTTTGCGATCCCAAATGAAAGATGATGAACTCTGGTGGTTTTCCTGGATATTGTCGATACCAGAAGAAATAATCAGTATAACCAGCTTGTTTGGAGTATCTGTTATTTCATGTGGTAAAAGACTTAAACAATTATTCATTGTTTTTGGGATTCCAGTTTTTTTAAGCTGCATAGTCTAACATAATGTACCTGTGAGGATTGAGAGAAACAGCAGAGAAAACACACAATGCTGCAGTGACAGCATGTTGAATAAAGGTAATGTTGATGGATTGTGTATTGATCTTTGTTGAATATAGAAGTTCCTCTCTCTTCTATAGTTCAGTAACAGTTCAGCTCCTCCCTCAGTCTCTCCGTCTCCTCTTAGATCTGTATTTTCTCTTTGCTCAGTTCAACCCAGTCTCATGGCAGTTCGTGAAATGGTCACGTAATTTAATCTATCGATTCTTTTACACAGACAAGTTCATCTCGTTATTTTCGTGATGGTCAGCACTTTTTTTTAACTAATGTATTAAAAGCGACTAGGGTAGCGATTAGTATGAAAGGCCGAAAATCTGCATAGGGAGGTTTTGGATTGATCTCTGTTGAATATATTAGTTCCTCTCTCCTCTATAGTTCAGTAAGAGCTTAGCTCCTCACTGAGTCTCTGTCTCTTCGTAGCTCTGTATTTTCACTTCTCTCAGTTACACTTCTATGGTAAAGTGATTCTAAATTACATCATGTTGAAGTTTTAGAGTGTGTGATTCCCTCTAGTGGATGTTGTGGATTATTGTGAACCTGAAGTTCCATTTTCCCATTGAAGGAAAAAGCACCCCAAATCATGATGGAGCCTCCTCCACTGTGCAGCATAGAAAACATCTCCGGTAGGATCTCCTTCTCATGCCAGTAATGTTGAAAGCCATCAGGACCGTCCAGGTTGATTTTTTTTCTCATCAGAGAATAAAACTTTGTCCACCTTTCAATGTCCCAGGTTTGGTGCTCCCTTGCAAATTCCAAACGGGCAAGTTTGTGGCTTGGGAGGAGACGTGGCCTTTGAAGACGTTTTTTGTTCTTGAAGCCCTTCTCTCGCAAATGATGTCTTATGGTTATTGGGCTACAGTCAGCACCAGTAAGGGCCTTAATTTGGGTCGAAGATCCACCGGTGTCTTCACAGACAACCCGTCGGATCCTGCGGCTTAGTGCAGGTTAAATTGTTTTGGGTCTACCACTTGACTTTTTTGTCCCATAACTCTCAGGATATTTTAAGAAATTTAAAATGACTGTCTTACTGCGTCCAACCTTGGCAGCGATGGCACGTTGCGAGAGGCCTTGCTTGTGCAGCTTAACAATCCTGCCACGTTCAAAGAGAGAGACTTTTTAGAGCAGATTTTAACTTTTTATGCCTATGGACTTAAACTTTTGATCAGCAGATGAACAGCCTGTTTAAGTTTAAATGCAGTTTTCAATAAATTGCCTACTCTCTATTTTTTGTCTCTTACTCCTGTTTCTTCTTTTGGCATTTTGAAGCAGCACAACCCAGTTATGATCCACTAGAGTGAAATGCGTAAAACTTGCAATGTTTCCCCCGGTCTTAAGATTTTGTTCAAGAGTGTATTACACAGGGCTCTCAAGTTTTGATTAGAGTTCAGATTGAGATTTTGGCGGCAGGGGTTTGGGTGGGGACGGAGTCTGATCTGATAAATGACATAAATGTAGGCCTGTGTTCGATTGAAGAAATACTTAGTCGACTAACACTCATTCAATTGTATCGACTAATTGATTAGTTGATTTAATCGACAGATCTGTAAATCTGAGTTTCTCTGCAAAAAGTCATGCAAAATGATGCATATATTGAATAAGATAACGCCTCCTTTGCATATTTAAACATAACATTTCAGAAACCGTGTAATACAACAAAAAATAGGTTTCACGGTGATATCTCTTAGGTAAAATGTCAACCCTTAATTCTTGTGTTTACTAGAGATGTGCTTGTACGTTTCTTGGAAATAAGTCATTCAGCATGAAAAAAGTATCAAACATGACTAATGGACTAAAGAGATCTAAGTTGACTAAGACCAAAACCACTGATTAGTCGACTAATCCACTAAGAGGGAGCATCCCTACATAAATTGTACAAATAATTTTTTATTTGTATTAATTCAGTATGTCTTTGTGTGTGTGTGTGTGTGTGTGTGTGTGTGTGTGTGTGTGTGTGTGTGTGTGTGTGTCTGCGCGCAATAATTAATACTATCAATTGTCTGGATACAATATAATGAAATAGCCTAGGCCAAAGGTTT
>JABUOV010000195.1:0-22500 GCA_025617405.1 Perca schrenkii
TGCGCTCTGCACACTCTCAGTACGCTCTACACACTCTCAGTACGCTCTACACACTCTCAGTACGCTCTACACACTCTCAGTACGCTCTACACACTCTCAGTACGCTCTACACACTCTCAGTACGCTCTACACACTCTCAGTACGCTCTGCACACTCTCAGTACGCTCTACACACTCTCAGTACGCTCTACACACTCTCAGTACGCTCTACACACTCTCAGTACGCTCTGCACACTCTCAGTACGCTCTACACACTCTCAGTACGCTCTACACACTCTCAGTACGCTCTGCACACTCTCAGTACGCTCTACACACTCTCAGTACGCTCTACACACTCTCAGTACGCTCTACACACGCTCAGTCGCACACTCTCAGTGCGCTCTGCACACTCTCAGTACGCTCTACACACTCTCAGTACGCTCTGCACACTCTCAGTACGCTCTACACACTCTCAGTACGCTCTGCACACTCTCAGTACGCTCTGCACACTCTCAGTACGCTCTGCACACTCTCAGTACGCTCTACACACTCTCAGTACGCTCTACACACTCTCAGTACGCTCTGCACACTCTCAGTACGCTCTACACACTCTCAGTACGCTCTGCACACTCTCAGTACGCTCTGCACACTCTCAGTACGCTCTACACACTCTCAGTACGCTCTGCACACTCTCAGTACGCTCTACACACTCTCAGTACGCTCTGCACACTCTCAGTACGCTCTACACACTCTCAGTACGCTCTGCACACTCTCAGTACGCTCTACACACATCTCAGTTCGCTCTCCACCCTCTCCGTCCGCTCTGCACACTCTCAGTACGCTCTACACACTCTCAGTACGCTCTGCACACTCTCAGTACGCTCTACACACTCTCAGTACGCTCTACACACTCTCAGTACGCTCTGCACACTCTCAGTACGCTCTGCACACTCTCAGTACGCTCTGCACACTCTCAGTACGCTCTACACACTCTCAGTACGCTCTACACACTCTCAGTACGCTCTGCACACTCTCAGTACGCTCTGCACACTCTCAGTACGCTCTGCACACTCTCAGTACGCTCTACACACTCTCAGTACGCTCTGCACACTCTCAGTACGCTCTACACACTCTCAGTACGCTCTGCACACTCTCAGTACGCTCTACACACTCTCAGTACGCTCTGCACACTCTCAGTACGCTCTGCACACTCTCAGTACGCTCTACACACTCTCAGTACGCTCTACACACTCTCAGTACGCTCTACACACTCTCAGTACGCTCTACACACTCTCAGTACAGCCTGAACTCCCCCATGTCTGTTTATCTCTAACCTGTTTCTCTGTCTAACCTGTCTCTATGGAGTTAGAATCCTGCCAAAACCTCACACACACACAAAACGTGTTTTACTCACGCCCAACGATTCACAAACAAACTCAGTTTGGTTTGCAAATACAAAACATCATTCACAAACTAATGCATTTTGTTCTGCAAATAAGAAACCTACCTATCAAACAAATACAGTATGTTTTACACATACAAAAACATATTTCTTCAATGACAAAAAATATCCTGCAAGTACAAAAAAAAATCCTTCAAGTACAAAACAAATTCTACAAGTACAAAAAACTGTCACGTGACTTTTGGCACTAATTTTCCGCCTTGCTGATCCACACACAAATGCAGGTACATTTTCTAACAAATGTCCTGTAATTTGCACTCCACAACAGCAGGTGGCGCTGTTAAGTCAATTTAAGCCTACCAGGACCATAGATATAAACACGTGGATTTCTTGAAACGTTATTACGGTTCATAACTTACTGGAACAAAACTGAGCCACGTGTTGTTGCTGATAACAAAACCACTGATTATATGTATGTTGTATGATTATATGTATATGTATATGTGTGTTGCTAGATGTAGTATTATAGTTTAAAAAATACAAAAACAACAAAGCAGCTTCCCTGGCCGAAATAGACCGAAATAATAACATTAAAAGAAATACAATTAAACCATGATAAGATCTGGTGAATAAATGTTGATTAAAACAGCGGTTATTGGGCTAAAAATACCAATAATAGCAAAGCTGTATACAGCTTCTCTGTACAGAAATAAACGTGCTGTGATCAGGGAATCTGTGCGTAGACCATGGATGATGATGTCATTGACCTACATGCATCGCATCCGTGGGCCCGTCACAGAATTTTCGGCGAATCTGTGAAACTGCCACAGTTTTTGAGTTAAGGGGCCGTTTTCATTTCGCAGAACTCAGTGAGACCGGCAGCCTGCAGGCTACTACGAAGCAAGATCAACATGCTGGATTTCTTCAGTTACCCGGCTTCACCTAACCTAACAACCGGGGTCCTGCATAACCTGTGTCACGACGCTGGTTATCAGCCTAGTGACACAGTGATGGTAACGGTGGATCAGTTGTTACGGTGGATCAGTTGTTGATATTTTTTAAACTATAATACTACATCTAGCAACATTTATGTAGATATTATAGTATGCATTTCTTTATTTTAATAATATTATTTTGGTGTTATTACTGGTGAAATATTGCAGTAGGCTGTAAGACAAAACAGATATGATCAGAGTTGGGCGCATGCAAAGCCAATTTCCCACAATGCAATGCCGGCATTCATTTCAGAGAATCAGACAAGGATCAGCGGGTCTTTAACGCCAGCATCGCTTCAATATACATATAATCAGTGGCTTTGTAACAGCAACAACACGTGGCTCAGTTTTGTTCCAGTAAGTTATGAACCGTAATAACGTTTAAAAAGATCTGCGTGTATGTATGGTCCTGGTAGGCTTAAATTGACTTAACAGCGCCACCTGCTGTTGTGGAGTGCAAATTACAGACATTTGTTAGAAAATTTACCTGCATTTGTGTGTGGATCAGCAAGGCGGAAAATTAGTGCCAAAAGTCACGTGACAGTTTATCGTACTTGTAGAATTTGTTTTTGTATTTGAAAGATTTTAGTTTGTACTTGCAGGATATTTTTGGTCCTTGATGAAATACATTTCTTTGTATGTGTAAAACATACTGTATTTTTTTGATCGGTAGGTTTCTTATTTGCAGAACAAAATGCATTAGTTTATGTTTTGTATTTGCAAACCACACTGAGTTTGTTTGTGAATCGTTCGGTGTGAGTAAAACACGTTTTGTGTGTGTGTGAGGTTTTGGCATGATTCTAACTCCATATATCTCCCTCTAACTTGTCCCTCTGTCTAACCTGTCTCTCTCACTAACCTTTCTCTCTCTCTAACCTGTCTGTCTCTAACCTGTCCCCCTGTCTAACCTTTCTCTCTCTCTAACCTGTCTGTCTAACCTGTCTCTGTCTAACCTGTCTCTCTGTCTAACCTGTCTCTCTCACTAACCTGTCTGTCTAACCTGTCCCCTGTCTAACCTTTCTCTCTCTCTAACCTGTCTGCCTAACCTGTCTCTGTCTAACCTGTCTCTCTGTCTAACCTGTCTCTCTCACTAACCTTTCTCTCTCTCTAACCTGTCTGTCTCTAACCTGTCCCCCTGTCTAACCTGTCTCTGTCTAACCTGTCTCTGTCTAACCTGTCTCTCTCTCTAACCTGTCTGTCTAACCTGTCTCTCTGTCTAACCTGTCTCTCTCTCTAACCTGTCTGTCTAACCTGTCTCTGCCTAACCTGTCTCTGTCTAACCTGTCTCTCTCACTAACCTGTCTGTCTAACCTGTCCCCCTGTCTAACCTTTCTCTCTCTCTAACCTGTCTAACCTGTCTCTGTCTAACCTGTCTCTTTGTCTAACCTGTCTCTCTGTCTAACCTGTCTGTCTAACCTGTCTCTGTCTAACCTGTCTCTGTCTAACCTGTCTCTCTCTCTAACCTGTCTCTCTCTCTAACCTGTCTGTCTAACCTGTCCCCCTGTCTAACCTTTCTCTCTCTCTAACCTGTCTGTCTCTAACCTGTCCCCCTGTCTAACCTTTCTCTCTCTAACCTGTCTGTCTCTAACCTGTCTCTGTCTAACCTGTCTCTGTCTAACCTGTCTCTCTGTCTAACCTGTCTCTCTCTCTAACCTGTCTGTCTAACCTGTCCCCCTGTCTAACCTTTCTCTCTCTCTAACCTGTCTGTCTAACCTGTCTCTGTCTAACCTGTCTCTCTGTCTAACCTGTCTGTCTCTAACCTGTCTGTCTAACCTGTCTCTGTCTAACCTGTCTCTCTGTCTAACCTGTCTCTCTCTAACCTGTCTGTCTAACCTGTCCCCCTGTCTAACCTTTCTCTCTCTCTAACCTGTCTGTCTAACCTGTCTCTGTCTAACCTGTCTCTCTCTCTAACCTGTCTGTCTCTAACCTGTCCCCCTGTCTAACCTTTCTCTTTCTCTAACCTGTCTGTCTAACCTGTCTCTGTCTAACCTGTCTCTCTGTCTAACCTGTCTGTCTCTAACCTGTCTCTCTCTAACCTGTCCCTCTGTCTAACCTGTCTCTGTCTAACCTGTCCCTCTGTCTAACCTGTCTCTCTCTCTCTAACCTGTCCCTCTGTCTAACCTGTCTCTCTCTCTCTAACCTGTCTCTCTCTCTAACCTGTCGGTCTCTAACCTGTCTTTCTCTAACCTGTCTCTGTCTAACCTGTCTGTCTCTAACCTGTCTCTCTGTCTAGCCTGTCTTTCTCTAACCTGTCCCTCTGTCTAACCTGTCTCTCTCTAACCTGTCCCTCTCTCTAACCTGTCTGTCTCTCTAACCTGTCTCTGTCTAACCTGTCTGTCTCTAACCTGTCTCTCTGTCTAACCTGTCTCTCTCTAACCTGTCCCTCTCTCTAACCTGTCTGTCTCTAACCTGTCCCTCTGGCTAACCTGTCTGTCTCTAACCTGTCCCTTTCTCTAACCTGTCCCTTTCTCTAACCTGTCTCTCTGTCTAACCTGTCCCTCTGGCTAACCTGTCTGTCTCTAACCTGTCCCTTCCTCTAATCTGTCTGTTTCTAACCTGTATGTCTCTAACCTGTCCCTCTCTCTAACATGTCTCTCTCTAACCTGTCTCTGGCTAACCTGTCTGTCTCTAACCTGTCCCTTTCTCTAACCTGTCTGTTTCTAACCTGTATGTCTCTAACCTGTCCCTCTCTCTAACATGTCTCTCTCTAACCTGTCTCTGTATAACCTGTCTGTCTCTAACATGTCTCTCTGTCTAACCTGTCTGTCTCTAACCTGTCCCTCTGTCTAACCTGTCTGTCTCTAACCTGTCTCTGTCTAACCTGTCTCTGTCTAACCTTTCCCTCTCTCTAACCTGTCTCTCTGTCTAACCTGTCTCTGTCTAACCTGTCTGTCTCTAACCTGTCTCTCTGTCTAACCTGTCTGTCTCTAACCTGTCCCTCTGGCTAACCTGTCTCTCTCTAACCTGTCTCTCTGTCTAACCTGTCCCTCTCTCTAACCTGTCTCTCTGTCTAACCTGTCTGTCTCTAACCTGTCTCTCTGTCTCAGGTTACATCCGAAGAACTGTCCCTCTGTCTAACCTGTCCCTCTCTGTCTCAGGTTACATCCGAAGAACTGTCTGTCTCTCTAACCTGTCCCTCTCTGTCTCAGGTTACATCCGAAGAACTGTCTGTCTCTCTAACCTGTCCCTCTCTGTCTCAGGTTACATCCGAAGAACTTTCTGTCTCTCTAACCTGTCCCTCTCTCTAACCTGTCTGTCTCTAACCTGTCCCTCTGGCTAACCTCTCTCTGTCTAACCTGTCTATCTCTAACCTGCATCTCTGTCTCAGGTTACATCCGAAGAACTGTCTGTCTCTTTGACCTGTCTCTCTCTGTCTCAGGTTACATCCGAAGAACTGTCTGGGCGTGCGTCAGTTTGCGGAGACGATGATGTGTACGACGCTGTACGACTCAGCCAGCAGCTTCCTCCATCAGCACTTCCTGGACGTCTGCGTGTCTGAGGAGTTCCTGTCTCTGCGGACAGACGAGCTGCTGGAGCTGGTCGGCTGTGACGAGCTCAACATCAAAGCAGAGGAACAGGTGAGACACCTCAGACCTCAACATCAAAGCAGAGGAACAGGTGAGACACCTCAGACCTCAACATCAAAGCAGAGGAACAGGTGAGACACCTCAGACCTCAACATCAAAGCAGAGGAACAGGTGAGACACCTCAGACCTCAACATCAAAGCAGAGGAACAGGTGAGACACCTCAGACCTCAACATCAAAGCAGAGGAACAGGTGAGACACCTCAGACCTCAACATCAAAGCAGAGGAACAGGTGAGACACCTCAGACCTCAACATCAAAGCAGAGGAACAGGTGAGACACCTCAGACCTCAACATCAAAGCAGAGGAACAGGTGAGACACCTCAGACCTCAACATCAAAGCAGAGGAACAGGTGAGACACCTCATACCTCAACATCAAAGCAGAGGAACAGGTGAGACACCTCAGACCTCAACATCAAAGCAGAGGAACAGGTGAGACACCTCCAACCCTCAGAGAGACAGACACACCTGAGAAAAGCTGTCTGTAGAATAGTTAGGGTGGTGATTTAGGGTTAGGAATAGCTGTCTGTAGAATAGTTAGGGTGGTGATTTAGGAATAGCTGTCTGTAGAATAGTTAGGGTGGTGATTTAGGAATAGCTGTCTGTAGACTAGTTAGGGTGGTGATTTAGGAATAGCTGTCTGTAGAATAGTTAGGGTGGTGATTTAGGGTTAGGAATAGCTGTCTGTAGACTAGTTAGGGTGGTGATTTAGGGTTAGGAATAGCTGTCTGTAGAATAGTTAGGTTGGTGATTTAGGGTTAGGAATAGCTGTCTGTAGACTAGTTAGGGTGGTGATTTAGGAATAGCTGTCTGTAGAATAGTTAGGGTGGTGATTTAGGGTTAGGAGAAGCTGTCTGTAGACTAGTTAGGGTGGTGATTTAGGAATAGCTGTCTGTAGAGTAGTTAGGGTGGTGATTTAGGGTTAGGAGAAGCTGTCTGTAGACTAGTTAGGGTGGTGATTTAGGAATAGCTGTCTGTAGAGTAGTTAGGGTGGTGATTTAGGGTTAGGAGAAGCTGTCTGTAGACTAGTTAGGGTGGTGATTTAGGGTTAGGAATAGCTGTCTGTAGAATAGTTAGGGTGGTGATTTAGGGTTAGGAATAGCTGTCTGTAGAATAGTTAGGGTGGTGATTTTGCAGTCCTTGGGCCCTATCTTGCACCCGGCGCAAGTGTCTTTGCTAGTTTAAGACCGACCCAGTTGTCAGTTTTTCCGTCCAGCGCCCACGTCGTTTAAATAGCAATCGCATCTGCACCCATCTGTGGCCCATGGGCGTGCTGGTCTTACAGGAAGGTGTGTTCAGGTGCATTCTGGGCGTGCTGGTCTTACAGGAAGGTGTGTTCAGGTGCATTCTGGGCGTGCTGGTCTTACAGGGAGGTGTGTTCAGGTGCATTCTGGGTGTGCTGGTTTTACAGGGAGGTGTGTTCAGGTGCATTCTGGGTGTGCTGGTTTTACAGGGAGGTGTGTTCAGGTGCATTCTGGGTGTGCTGGTTTTACAGGGAGGTGTGTTCAGGTGCATTCTGGGCGTGCTGGTTTTACAGGGAGGTGTGTTCAGGTGCATTCTGGGCGTGCTGGTCTTACAGGGAGGTGTGTTCATGTGCATTCTGGGCGTGCTGGTCTTACAGGGAGGTGTGTTCAGGTGCATTCTGGGCGTGCTGGTCTTACAGGGAGGTGTGTTCAGGTGCATTCTGTGCGTGCTGGTCTTACAGGAAGGTGTGTTCAGGTGCATTCTGTGCGTGCTGGTCTTACAGGGAGGTGTGTTCAGGTGCATTCTGGGCGTGCTGGTCTTACAGGAAGGTGTGTTCAGGTGTATGCTGGGTGTGCTGGTCTTACAGGGAGGTGTGTTCAGGTGCATTCTGGGAGTATTGCTATCTTGAGGCAGCGGGAAGTGATCGCACCATTGACCAACAAAAACCTGGTCTAAGGTCAATAACGCAGCATTTCATTGTTATTTTAACAGAGCATTAGTAAAATACTCCTAGGCTCGTGCACAGCACACGCACACTATGCTTGTTACACACACAGGGACACACACACACACACACACACAGCAGCACCAGGCGCCTCACACCATGCGCTTAGATCGTTAAAATAGGTGTGTGAGGTAGTGCTGGTGTGTTACCTGTGCAGTTGTTTGAGGTAGTGCTGGCCTGGGTTCACCATGACCGAGACGTGCTGGTGTGTTATATGTGTGTTATTTGTGTGTTACCTGTGTGTTACCTGTGTGTTACCTGTGCAGGTGTTTGAGGTAGTGCTGGTGTGTTACCTGTGTGTTACCTGTGCAGGTGTGTGAGCCAGTGCTGGTGTGTTACCTGTGTGTTACCTGTGCAGGTGTTTGAGGCGTTGCTGGTGTGTTACCTGTGCAGGTGTGTGAGCCAGTGCTGGTGTGTTACCTGTGTGTTACCTGTGCAGGTGTGTGAGCCAGTGCTGGTGTGTTACCTGTGTGTTACCTGTGCAGGTGTTTGAGGTAGTGCTGGTGTGTTATATGTGTGTTACCTGTGTGTTACCTGTGCAGGTGTTTGAGGTAGTGCTGGTGTGTTATATGTGTGTTACCTGTGTGTTACCTGTGCAGGTGTCTGAGCCAGTGCTGGTGTGTTACCTGTGTGTTACCTGTGCAGGTGTTTGAGGCGGTGCTGGTGTGTTACCTGTGTGTTACGTGTGCAGGTGTGTGAGGTAGTGCTGGTGTGTTACCTGTATGTTACCTGTGCAGGTGTTTGAGGCGGTGCTGGTGTGTTACCTGTGTGTTACGTGTGCAGGTGTGTGAGGTAGTGCTGGTGTGTTACCTGTATGTTACCTGTGCAGGTGTTTGAGGCGGTGCTGGTGTGTTAACTGTGTGTTACCTGTGCAGGTGTGTGAGGCAGTGCTGGTGTGTTACCTGTGTATTACCTGTGCAGGAGTGTGAGCCAGTGCTGGTGTATTACCTGTGTGTTACCTGTGCAGGTGTTTGAGGTAGTGCTGGTGTGTTACCTGTGCAGGTGTTTGAGGTAGTGCTGGTGTGTTATATGTGTATTACATGTGTATTACCTGTGTGTTACCTGTGCAGGTGTGTGAGGCAGTGCTGGTGTGTTACCTGTGTGTTACCTGTGCAGGTGTTCGAGGCGGTGCTGGCCTGGGTTCATCATGACCGAGACGTGAGGGAGTCCCTGCTGCCGGAGCTGCTGTCAAAGATCCGACTTCCTCTGTGTCGGCCTCAGTTCCTGTCGGACCGCGTCCAGACGGACGAGCTCGTACGCTGCTGCCATAAATGCAGGTAAGACGAAACCAACGCCCACCTTTCTCACAAAGTACCAATAATGACGTCACTCAGGTAGGGCTGTGCTTGATTGAAGAACTTCTTAGTCGACTAACACTCATTCAACTGTACCGACTAATGGATTAGTTGATTTAATGGACAGATCTGTAAATCTGAGTTTCTCCACTAAGAGTCATGTTAAAGCACCACTTTAATTCTTGTGTTTACCAGAGATGTGCTCGTACCTTTCTTGGAAATAAGTCATTCAGCATAAAAACAGCATCAGACATGACTAATGGACTAAAGAGATCTAAGTTGACTAAGACCAAAACCACCGATTAGTCCACTGATCCACTAAGAGGAGCAGACCTTCACTCAGGCCAGCCACAAAGAAGGAGACCAGCTGCTGGGTCTCAAATCGTGCACATCTGTCCTTACACTTGGTAGTTAGAGTACAGAGACACACTACCTGACTCCTGTCTCCTGTCTCCTTGTCTCCTGTCTCCTGTCTCCTTGTCTCCTTGTCTCCTGACTCCTTGTCTCCTTGTCTCCTTGTCTCCTGTCTCCTGTCAGAGACCTGGTGGACGAGGCCAAAGACTTCCACCTGATGCCGGAGCGCCGGCCTCACCTGCCGGCCTTTAAAACCAGACAGAGAAGCTGCACCTCCATCACGGGACTCATCTACGCTGTGGGGGGACTCAACAGCTCAGGTACACCTGTCTGTCTGCCTGTCTCTCTCTCTCTGTCTGTCTCTCTCTGTCTGTGTGTCTGTCTGCATGCCTGCCTATCTGTCTGTCTCTCTCTCTGTCTGTCTGTCTGTCTGTCTGTCTGTCTCTCTCTCTCTCTGTCGTCTGTCTGTCTCTGTCTGTCTGTCTGTCTCTCTCTCTCTGTCGTCTGTCTGTCTCTGTCTGTCTGTCTCTGTCTGTCTGTCTGTCTGTCGCTCTGTCTGTCTCTCTCTCTCTCTCCCCCCCTCTCTCTCTGTCTCTCTCTCTCTGTCTGTCTCTCTCTCTCTGTCTCTCTGTCTGTCTCTCCCTGTCTGTCTCTCTCTCTGTCTCTCTGTCTCTCTCTCTCTGTCTGTCTGTCTGTCCAGATGTTGTAATCCCAGGTGTTGTGATGCTGACGTTTGATTGGTCCTCAGCTGACTGTCTGTGTTTCTGTCTCCAGGTGACTCTTTAAACGTGGTAGAAGTGTTTGATCCAATCGGGAACTTCTGGGAGCCCTGTCAGCCAATGAGGACGGCTCGCAGCAGAGTGGGGGTGGCTGTGGTCAACGGGCTGCTGTACGCCATTGGAGGATACGACGGCCAATCACGGCTTAGCACGGTGGAGGTTTACAACCCGGAGACGGACAGCTGGACGCGCGTATCCAGCATGAACAGCCAGCGCAGGTCAGTACACCTGTCTGTCTGTCTGTCTGCCTGCCTGCCTGCCTGTCTGTCTGTCTGTCTGTCTGTCTGCCTGTCTGTCTGTCTGTCTGTCTGCCTGCCTGCCTGTCTGTCTGCCTGTCTGTCTGTCTGTAATAATGTGTTGTCGTCCTCAGTGCCATGGGAACGGTTGTGATTGACGGACACATCTATGTGTGCGGCGGCTACGACGGGAAATCCTCCCTCAACTCTGTAGAGAGTTATTCTCCAGAGACGGACCGGTGAGTACAACTGGCATTTTTATATATATATATATCTATATATATATATATATATATATATATATATATATATATATATATATATATATATATATATATATATATATAATATATTAGGGGTGTGCAAAGCAGCCGGTATTTGTATCTGTATTTGTATTTGTTGGGGGGGGAAAAGTATTTGTATTTGTATTTGTATTCGAGTAAAATTCAAAATAGGCGTAAAATTCCAGTTTTTTTGCATTACTTTTCTAATTTACGTGTAAATATGTGTAAGTATTCTTTAATTATATCCATTATAATAATTATGCCAGCTAATATAGGTGATTGAAACTGACTTGCAGGGGCAGAACATGGCTGTGATGATGATTTGGTGCTGGTGGGGGGATTTGTGCTTGTGGGGGGGTTGGCAGACAGTACCAGGAGGAGAGGATGCTTTAAGTGCATGTGATTATGCAGATGTTGACAGATGTTTGATATCTCTGCCTCTGCTTATTTGACTTTTGCACACATTACATATCACTTTGGTTTTATCTGCAGCACTGACTGTAAAATGCTTCCACAGAGAACCAGTTTTTTTTGGCTGGTGGAGGACCAAGAGATGGCTCAGCAGCAGCCACACTCTTTCTGTTTGGTTGCCCAAATCCATGTGGGGAGTTTCAGCTAAGTTAATGAGTGACGGGTAGCTATGCTAAGGTTAACTAGCCTAGCCTGTAGCCTGTAGTCTGAAAAAGACAGAGTAACTTAAACGTACCATATAACTCCCACAAGTGCATTCAATTCGACACAACTACACAATCATTTTACCTTTTTAACCGAATGTTAACGTTACTCTGTCAACAGACTATTGTCTAAATGACCGAGCTAACAGAGCTACGTAAACAGAGCGAACATGAGAGCACCCGACTGCAGACGTCAATAACGCAGCGTAATGGAATAATCTCCCGATCAAGCTCCGCTCCCCGAAAGTTATAAACTGCCTCCGGAACCCAGTTAATGTACGAAAAATCTATTCAACAAAAATAGTGATGCAGTGAAGTGTTTTTTCGCTCAGCCGAGCCGTCTCTGTTGCTGAGTGAAGCAGCCTGTCAGTCACCTCTTTTACTCTTTTCCCCGACTCCTGAACGTCACTCACTCATCCGGGCATGCACTGCAGTCTCATGAGGAAACGCAGCTTTTTGATATAAAGTTTTTCTTGTTCCCGAATACAAATATTTTTTAAAGTATTTGTTCGAAATAAGTATTCGTAAAAAACACGTTATTTGTGCCTTTCCGAATACCGTATTCGGGTTCGGCTCCACCCCTATAATATATCTATATACACGCTAAAAGTCCTGATTAATTACATGGAGTCTGGTGGAGATATGCTGGCTCTATACACGCTAAAAGTCCTGATTATTTACATGGAGTCTGGTGGAGATATGCTGGCTCTATACACACTAAAAGTCCTGATTATTTACATGGAGTCTGGTGGAGATATGCTGGCTCTATACACGCTAAAAGTCCTGATTATTTACATGGAGTCTGGTGGAGATATGCTGGCTCTATACACGCTAAAAGTCCTGATTATTTACATGGAGTCTGGTGGAGATATGCTGGCTCTATACACGCTAAAAAGTCCTGATTATTTACATGGAGTCTGGTGGAGATATGCTGGCTCTATACACGCTAAAAGTCCTGATTAATTACATGGAGTCTGGTGGAGATATGCTGGCTCTATACACGCTAAAAGTCCTGATTATTTACATGGAGTCTGGTGGAGATATGCTGGCTCTATACACGCTAAAAGTCCTGATTATTTACATGGAGTCTGGTGGAGATATGCTGGCTCTATACACGCTAAAAGTCCTGATTATTTACATGGAGTCTGGTGGAGTAGTCCCTGCTCAGGTGTGAAGTGATGCTGGTGTTGGTGTGTGCAGGTGGACCGTGGTGACGGAGATGAGTGCCAGTCGCAGCGCTGCTGGTGTCACCGTGTTTGATGGACGCATCTTTGTCTCTGGCGGCCATGACGGTCTACAGATCTTCAACACGGTCAGTTTGATTCTCCCAGAAACTGATCAGCTTCTGATAACTGATCAATACAACTGGGCACCTGTCTTAAACTGTGTTTGTGTGTGTGTGTGTCTGTGCGTGTGTGTCTTTTTATCCTTTATGTGATAGGGTCAATGCACATTAATGAAGATCTGCATTGAAACAACAAAAACAGACGTAAACACGCCGGATTATAGCCACAGGGCTAATTCACATCCACATCCAAATAAATAAGTACAGGCAAAAGTAAAATAGTCACATAATGATTACAGGCCACACTTTGAGTTTGGTTTTAAATATTATTAATGTGGGACATTCCCTAACACTGATGGGGATACTGTTCCAGAACTTACCAGCCTTCACAGACAAAGCATTTTCCTTCTGAAAGTCACCTCACAGTCACCTCTAGAGGAGGCCCTTGTCCTGGCACCACTATGAGTCTTTGTTTTAAAGAAGTCCGACAGAGGAGGACGGGCTAATCCATTTAACACTTTGTACACAAAGCAAGCATATTTGAGATGTTTAAAATTCTCCAAACTAGGAAGACCTTGATAGACCACTCTCTGAAGACACTTGGAATTGTGTTCTTAAACAGGTCCGCTCTTCATCAGTATGTGCCCGGCATTCTCTTATACAGTTTAAAGTAATACACAGGGCTCATATATCCAAATTCAAACTAGCTCAAATGTTTCCTGGTTCTAACCCTATGTGCAATAGATGTCAATGTGCTGAGGGAACGCTAATTCACTTGTTCTGGACATGCCCCAAATTAGAGCAGTATTGGCGATCCATATTTCTCACTCTTTCTGCGGTCCTTCAGCATAGATTAGAGCCGGAACCTTTGGTGGCATTATTTGGAGTCGGTCCAGAGGAGATACGGCTGTCGGCATCAATGTGTAAGGTCCTTGCTTTCTCTTCTCTGATTGCGCGTAGAGCAATATTATTGAAGTGGAAAAACCCCTTGCCGCCCACTCACACCCAATGAATCAAAGATATGATGTCTTGTCTCTGCCTCGAAAGAATTAGGTACTCGCTAAGAGGATCGGAAAAACAATTTTTTAAGTTGTGGCGCTCTTTTATTGAATATGTTGATAAGTCTGTTTAAATAATGCCTCTACTATGGACACTTTACTTTTATTTTTATTACTTATTTTTCCCTTTTTTTTAATTTATTTTAACTTCTTCATTTTTATTCTTTATGTATGTATGTATTTATGTATGTATGTATTTGTTGTATTTGGTTGGATTTGTTAGTATGCTTGTATGTATTTTTGGTTTCTACAATTCTATTTTGATTTAATGGGCAGTATGAATGCTATTCTAAGGGATAGGGGAATGTGAATGTGACTTATGTTGTGAAAAATAATAAAAACAAACTTTGAAAATTCTCCAAACTTAATAGGTTATGTTTTTGTAAAATATTACAAATATGAAAGGACATTGGCTTTTTATCAAAGACTTTTAAGGCATTTTTATAGAGTGATTCTATTAAATACCAGTCAATGTCCAACTTGTAAAACAGTATTCAATATGTGATAAAATCATACAATGTAAAAACAGTTTGGCAGCCCCGAATGGTATAAAAGGAATGGTATATAGTGTGTAATATCTGTAATAACTGTTATATAGTGTGTAATAACTGTTATATAGTGTGTAATATCTGTGTTATAACTGTAACAGTGTAATAACAGTGTAATAAATGTTATATAGTGTGTAGTATCTGTGTAATAACTGTTATATGTGTGTAATAACTGTTATATAGTGTGTAATATCTGTGTAATAACTGTAATAGTGTAATAACTGTTATATAGTGTGTAATATCTGTATAATAAGTTATATAGTGTGTAATAACTGTTATATAGTGTGTAATATCTGTATAATTTATATAGTGTGTAATATCTGTGTAATAACTGTTATATAGTGTGTAATATCTGTATAATAAGTTATATAGTGTGAAATATCTCTGTAATAACTGTTATATAGTGTGTAATAACTGTTATATATTGTGTAATATCTTTATAAGTTATATAGTGTGTAATAACTGTTATATAGTCTGTAATATCTGTGTAATAACTGTTATATAGTGTGTAATATCTGTGTAATAAGTTAAATAGTGTGTAATATCTGTGTAATAACTGTTATATAGTCTGTAATATCTGTGTAATAACTGTTATATAGTGTGTAATATCTGTGTAATAAGTTATATAGTCTGTAATATCTGTGTAATAACTGTTATATAGTGTGTAATAAGTTATATAGTGTGTAATATCTGTGTAATAACTGTTATGTTTTGTAATAACTGTGTAATAACCGTGTTATATCGTCCGTCCTGCAGGTGGAGTCCTACAACCACCACACCAACCGCTGGCACCCCGCGGCGCCGATGATGAACAAGCGCTGTCGCCACGGCGCCGCGGCGCTGGGCAGCAGCATGTTCGTGGTCGGGGGGTACGACGGCTCGGGCTTCCTGAGCGGCGCCGAGGTCTTCCTGTCGGCCGCCGGCCAATGGAGCGAGCTGCCCGCCATGAACACGCGGCGCAGTCGCGTCTCATTGGTCGCCACGTCGGGCCGGCTGTACGCCGTGGGCGGGTACGACGGGCAGTCCAACCTCGGCTCCGTGGAAACGTACAACCCCGAAACGGGCCGCTGGACCTTCATGACCCCCATGCTGTGCCACGAGGGGGGGGTGGGCGTGGGCTGCATCCCGCTGCAGCCCGCCTAAAACGCTCCAATCACAGCGCAGGATTCAAAAACCTTTCTCTCACTGACGGTCCAATCACAGCGCATCAGGATTCAAAAACCTTTCTCTCACTGACGCTCCAATCACAGTGCAGGATTCAAACACCTTTCTCCTACTGACGCTCCAATCACAGCGCATCAGGATTCAAAAACCTTTCTCCTACTGACGCTCCAATCACAGCGCAGGATTCAAAAACCTTTCTCCTACTGACGCTCCAATCACGGCGCAGCAGGATTCAAACACCTTTACTGACGCTCCAATCACAGCACAGGATTCAAACACCTTTCTCTCACTGACGCTCCAATCACAGCGCAGCAGGATTCTCCTGCTGGCGCTGCAGGCTCAGGCAATCTGAGCTTTATCGGTACGACGGACGCGCTCAGACAGACACGCACACTGATGACGCCGCACACTGATGACGCCACGCCCTGGGGGATTATGGGTAAAAAAAAACAACTGAAGGGCTAACTCGTGCAGGCTAGCTGCTAGCACTGTGGACTGATTGGTGTTAAATGATGATTTTTAAGCTTGATTGAAACGAGCCGGGCCAGAGCTGCTGCGCTGGTGTGGAACGGGACAAGCTCTGGGACCTGTTCCCTGCTCTGGGACCGGCTCTGGGACCTGATCCCTGCTCTGGGACCTGACCCCTACTCTGGGACATGTTCCCTGCTCTGGGACAAGCTCTGGTACCTGTTCCCTTGCTCTGGGACCTGTTCCCTGCTCTGGGACCTGTTCCTTGCTCTGGGACCTGTTCCCTGCTCTGGGACCTGTTCCCTGCTCTGGGACCTGCTCTGGGACCTGTTCCCTGATCTGGGACCTGCTCTGGGACCTGTTCCCTTCTCTGGTACCTGTTCCCTGCTCTGGGACCTGTTCCCTGCTCTGGGACCGGTTCCCTGCCCTCTACAGGCGCCTCGCGGGACTTTTCCATCAGCTGAGTCTCAACAGCTGATCATTTCAACGAGTAAAGTCTGAATATTGAGGATATTAAAGGATCTGACTTTGGCTGGTTGATGTTTATAAGTTACAGATGAAACTAAATGTGTCAACGGACGGTTTCCTCTGAAGGTGGAAGAAGTAATCAGTTACTTTACAGCAGTAAAAGTACTTATACAATAGATTATCAACTTTACTCAGCTTTTTTTCTTGAAATATTTTGACTTCTTTTGGTATGTTTTTGGGATGATAGTCGGGGGTCTAATGTGTGTTTGGGAACCACTGATTTAAATCACTGTGATTGGATCTTTACACCACATATATATATATATATATATATATATATATATATATATATATATATATATATATATATATATATATATATTATAATATTATTAATATATATATATAATAGATATTAACTAGTCTCGGTGTGTGAACGATGAAGAAAAGTCACTTTGTGTTTCTGACGCAGAGGGTTCAGTATCTCTGCTGGCGTTCTGTCTTTGTCCTGCTGAATAGAGGATAATCCCCGCCCCCTATGGATGTAAGCCCCGCCCCCTATGGCTGTAAGCCCCGCCACCAGACACACACCAAACAGACACACACACACACACACACAGTGTTTTTGTGTAAACAGGGCCTGAGACCTGACTTGACCAATGGTCTTTGGTTCCGAGACGTCACCTGACCAATGGTCTTTGGTTCGGAGACGTCACCTGACCAATGATCTTTGGAGACGTGACCTGACCAATGATCTTTGGTTCCCAGACGTCACCTGACCAATGGTCTTTGGTTCCGAGACATCACCTGACCAATGGTCTTTGGTTCCGAGACGTCACCTGACCAATGGTCTTTGGTTCCGAGACATCACCTGACCAATGGTCTTTGGTTCCCAGACGTCACCTGACCAATGATCTTTGGTTCCGAGACATCACCTGACCAATGATCTTTGGAGACGTCACCTGACCAATGGTCTTTGGTTCCGAGACGTCACCTGACCAATGATCTTTGGTTCAGAGACGTCACCTGACCAATGATCTTTGGTTCAGAGACGTCACCTGACCAATGATCTCTGGTTTCGAGACATCACCTGACCAATGATCTTTGGAGACGTGACCTGACCAATGATCTTTGGTTCAGAGACGTCACCTGACCAATGATCTTTGGAGACGTCACCTGACCAATGGTCTTTGGTTCAGAGACGTCACCTGACCAATGATCTCTGGTTTCGAGACGTCACCTGACCAATGATCTTTGGAGACGTCACCTGACCAATGGTCTTTGGTTCCGAGACGTCACCTGACCAATGATCTTTGGTTCAGAGACGTCACCTGACCAATGATCTCTGGTTTCGAGACATCACCTGACCAATGATCTTTGGAGACGTCACCTGACCAATGGTCTTTGGTTCTGAGACGTCACCTGACCAATGGTCTTTGGTTCTGCTAGATTCTGCCCATGTTCTTTCTGGATCAGCACCGAGGACTGTAAAGAAACCAGTCCTTAGACTGGGTTGGGGTCTGAATATTTGGTGTTAAAATAGATGTGAAACCATGAGGAATGTTTACTGTTTTATAAAGATGTTTCTATTGTAATTACTACTTTACTAATTTGCATAACTTAAAAAGAAATGTAATAAATAAAAAGGTTGTTTGATGACAGATCCTCTGATGAAGACCATGACGCGCGGCTGAAAGCTCCTCACTTAACTCTCAACGTTACGTTCTCAAGACCAGTTGCTGCTATTTTAAAGTTCTGAATGTCGAGTAAAGAACCTTTAACAAAAATAATAAAATCTCCTTTTCGGGTTGTTATGAGACAGGTGAGCCTCCCTATGAGTTCTGATTGGTTGATATGATACAGGTGAGCCTCCCTATGCGTTCTGATTGGTTGATATGAGACAGGTGAGCCTCCCTATGCGTTCTGATTGGTTGATATGAGACAGGTGAGCCTCCCTATGCGTTCTGATTGGTTGATATGAGACAGGTGAGCCTCCCTGAGTTCTGATTGGTTGATATGAGACAGGTGAGCCTCCCTAGGAGTTCTGATTGGTTGATATGAGACAGGTGAGCCTCCCTGTGAGTTTTGATTGGTTGATATTAGACAGGTGACTTGGCGTATGTTTTATTGAGGATTTGTCATTGGTTTATTAAAGAGGCTGAACCTGAACATCTCATCTGTGTGTGTGTGTGTGTGTGTGTGTGTGTGTGTGTGTGTGTGTGTGTGTGTGTGTGTGTGTGTGTGTGTTACTACTACATGTGTTTTTGTCGATCCAGAACCAGAAGCGTCTGCAGTCTGGAGCGGTCCTCAGGGCACACATATACATCTTGTCTGTTTATTACTGTATATTTAATCTAAAGTTAAGTTTTTCATTTAAATGTCTGAAGAGCTCAGTAATATATTAGTTGCTTTTTGATTCACACAAATACAAATCACACTGAGGAAACCTTAATTTATTCTTTATATATTCATATTCCAGTTTTAAACAGGTTTATTAATAACAGTCCCTGCACCCAAACCGCAGCGTGGCAGACGTCTTGGTATCAGTAAATCAGAGATATAATCTGGTTATAAACGTGTGGTTAACACCCCTGGTTCACACGTTCACACAGAGACCCAGAGACCCGATCACCTCAGAGTCACAAAACATCCAGAAACCAGAGCCCTCTGCAGGATTCAGTCCGCCAGTCTGGGAGCAGCTGGCTGGGGGTCTGGGATCAGCTAGGAGGGGATCTGGGATCAGCTGGTTGAGGGTCTGGGATCAGCTGGTTGGGGATCTGGGATCAGCTGGTTGGGGAACTGGGATCAGCTGGAGCAGGGGTCTGGGATCAGCTGGTAGCAGGGGGTCTGGGATCAGCTGGTTGAGGGGTCTGGGATCAGCTGGCTTGGGGGTCTGGGATCAGCTGGTGCTGTGGTACTGGAGCCGGCAGAAGCACTGGTCGCCCCCTCAGCCTCTGAGTGCACACCTGGACACCTGCACAGGTATGCAACAATCACTGGGTCAGAACCATAGAAATAACATGGATATAAATAACATGAATATAAATAACATGAATAGAAATAACATGGATAGAAATACCATGGATAGAAATAACATGAATAGAAATAACATGGATAGAAATACCATGGATAGAAATACCATGGATAGAAATAACATGGATAGAAATAACATGAATAGAAATACCATGGGTAGAAATAACATGGATAGAAATAACATGAATAGAAATACCATGGGTAGAAATAACATGGATAGAAATAACATGAATAGAAATAACATGGATAGAAATAACAGATAGGAATAACATGTTTATTTAGGACAAAAATATGCCGCCAGTTGAGCCACCTGGCCGTGAAGTGTTTCAACGCATGCGTGCTACTAATAGGTATTTATGCGCCTATCTCAGTCTTTTTCAACCTTTTTTGAGCCACGGCACATTTTTTTTTACATAAAGAGAATCCCACGGCACACCACCAACCACAAATGTTACAAGATGACACATTGTAGCCCAATAAGATCAGAATCTGCATTTTTACTTTTTTAAAATGTATCCATCGCTGTTGCATGCTCTCATCGATGACCTCGGCCCTACTGCTTACATCCTGTCACTGCCACCAGGTGGCAGTAATTCTATGGTCTTAAATCAACAAGGTCATTATTGCGCTATACTGCCACCTACTGACACAGTATAGTAGTTCATTTCTCTGCCAGTCATCATATTGCAGGCACAGATGCGCAACATTGGCACATTATTTGCTGTAATTCAATAAAAAAATTAGTTGGACCAATTAAAGTGATGGTTGGGAGTAATTTCACCCTAGGGTCCTTTGCACCATGACCTCGAGCCAAACACCCCCCCAGAAGGCTTTTTTCACCTGGGTCTAACATTGGGAGAGTTAGCGTAGAGTAGCGTTATCAGCTGAATAGCTTAGCGCAGGGGCTAATGGATCCCAAGTGTCTCTTAACATTACCCCACTTATAATGCCCGAAATGATACCAAACTTCTACACTAGTACAAATAGGTTATGTACTCATAAAACGATGGATTGTAAAGTTTGTAAGTACACCAGAAGTTTATGAACACTTGCCTGCTGGCTTCTGCTCTCTGCTGCTGTTGTTGCTGCTGTAAGACGAGTGCTTAGGGACGTCTACAAATTACTACACCGAAAAGAGATGCAACAAAAATATTTAATAATTTAACTTATTTTTTAAAGTAAGTGCTGTAGAATAACTAGCAGGAGACAAGTTATAATTGAGGTAAGTTTGGAGACATTACCTTATTTAATCATTAAATTAATAAATATTTTTGTTGCATGTCTTTTCGGTGTAGTAATTTGTAGACGGTCCCTAAGCACTCGTCTAACTGCAGCAGCAGAGAGGAGAAGCCAGCAGGCAGGTGTTATTTACATAAACTTCTGGTGTACTTACAAACTTTCCAATCCATCGTTTTATGAGTACATAACCTATATGTACTAGTGTAGAAGTTTGGTATCATTTCGGGCATTATTAGTGGGGTCATTTACGAGATACAAACCTGGATCCATTAGCCCTATGCTAAGCTATTCAGCTGATAACGCTACTCTACGCTAACTCTCCCAATGTTAGACCCAGCTGTAAAAAGCTTCTGGGTGAGTGTTTGGCTCGAGGTCATGGTGCAAAGGACCCTAGGGTGAAATTACTCAGAACCATCACTTTAATTAAAATCGGATAATTTCTCACGGTACACGGGACGATGCCGCGGCACAGTGGTTGAAAACCCCTGATCTATCGGATGGTTCAGGCAGCACAGAAGGCGTCCCGACAGACGATTCTCACAGTGTGTCTGAGGGCTGGAAGCGGCTCTCCTCTCCGTCCAGGACGCCGTGGTACATGGCGATCTCCTGCTCCAGCCGCTGCTTGTTGCTAAGCAACGTGTCGTAGTCGCGGCGCTGCTGCTCGATCTCGCCGTGCACGTCGAACAGCTCGGCCTCCAGCTTGGCCACCACCGAGCCCAAGTTCTGCAGCTCCATGCCGTGCCAGTGGCGGGCGTCACCCAGAGAGTTCTCCAGACCTCGTTTCTACACACACACACACACACACACACAGACACACACACACACACACAGAGACACGCACACACACACATACACACACACATGCACCCACACAGACACGTATACACACACACATGCATGCACACCGACTCACACACATGCACGCACACACACAGACATGTAAACACACACACAGACAGACACACACACACAGAGACACACACACACACACACAGAGACACACACATGCACGCACACGCGCACACAGACCCACACACACACACACATGCATGCAGACACATACACACATCGTGTATTTAGTTATTTTGTTCGCAAAAGTTCAGTCGGTTGTCTATATATTCTATAACATTAAAACTTTGTTTTATCCAAAGTTTTTCCAACTATGAAGGTACAAACTCCTGACAGCAGGAAGCAGCTGCTAACACATTACCTTCAAATAACAGACACACTGAATATATAGCTATGAAAAGTAATGCACTTTAACACTAGCTCAGAGACTTAACTTGGACTATGGCTCAGAGACCTGAGACTTGATTTGATTTGTTGGGATCTCCATTAGCTGGGGGCGTAGCCACAGCTATTCTTCCTGGAGTCCACCCACAACTTGTTCAGCTATACATTGACGTGCATCATTACATTAGAAACAACCACCAAAAAGCAACATTCAATTAATCACTAAAAGAAAAACAACGAAAACTTGGACTATGGCTCAGAGACCTGAGATTCACAAACAGCTGTCATGTTTCTGTGTGTCATGTGACCTGTTGGCGTGCGTGTTTCTGTGTGTCATGTGACCTGTTGGCGTGCGTGTGTCTGTGTGTCATGTGACCTGTTGGCGTGCGTGACTCACCAGGGCTCGGATGGACTCGGTCTCGGCCTGCAGACTCTGGATCTTACAGCCGGCG
>JABUOV010000195.1:30000-50000 GCA_025617405.1 Perca schrenkii
AATGTTTGTCCATTCTTACTGAGAGAGGGAAATGGTTTGATATGTCTTTCACTATGAGGTCTACTAGTCTGTCATGACGTGCTATGTATATTCCTCTGTAGGCATGGCAACCATTTAGGATGTGAGACAGAGTTTCAGTGATATGTTCTGAGGTGTGATGCAGGCAATGAGGGAGACCAGATAGAGAGGTTGAGTCTGGTAGGGAGGACTTGTAATCTGGCTTTTACTGTGAATGTGAGAATGTCCTCATTTAGTGCAGAGTTCTTGAGGAATGAGTGGGACACAGAGTGATCAGCAGAGGGAAGACATGCTAGTTTCCCCTGAAGTCTCAGTCCGGTCCAGTGTTGTTGTTGTTGATGTTGGTGTAAATCCATCAGAGTTCTCCGGGCACCTGCAGGTGTTAGCAGGTGACTGTGACCACCTGCAGGTGTTAGCGGGTGACTGTGACCACCTGCAGGTGTTAGCAGGGTGACTGTGACCACCTGCAGGTGTTAGCGGGTGACTGTGACCACCTGCAGGTGTTAGCGGGTGACTGTGACCACCTGCAGGTGTTAGCGGGTGACTGTGACCACCTGCAGATGTTAGCGGGTGACTGTGACCACCTGCAGATGTTAGCGGGTGACTGTGACCACCTGCAGGTGTTAGCGGGTGACTGTGACCACCTGCAGGTGTTAGCGGGTGACTGTGACCACCTGCAGGTGTTAGCGGGTGACTGTGACCACCTGCAGATGTTAGCAGGTGACTGTGACCACCTGCAGATGTTAGCGGGTGACTGTGACCACCTGCAGATGTTAGCGGGTGACTGTGACCACCTGCAGATGTTAGCGGGTGACTGTGACCACCTGCAGGTGTTAGCGGGTGACTGTGACCACCTGCAGGTGTTAGCGGGTGACTGTGACCACCTGCAGGTGTTAGCGGGTGACTGTGACCACCTGCAGATGTTAGCGGGTGACTGTGACCACCTGCAGGTGTTAGCGGGTGACTGTGACCACCTGCAGGTGTTAGCGGGTGACTGTGACCACCTGCAGGTGTTAGCGGGTGACTGTGACCACCTGCAGGTGTTAGCGGGTGACTGTGACCACCTGCAGATGTTAGCGGGTGACTGTGACCACCTGCAGGTGTTAGCGGGTGACTGTGACCACCTGCAGGTGTTAGCGGGTGACTGTGACCACCTGCAGGTGTTAGCGGGTGACTGTGACCACCTGCAGATGTTAGCGGGTGACTGTGACCACCTGCAGGTGTTAGCGGGTGACTGTGACCACCTGCAGATGTTAGCAGGTGACTGTGACCACCTGCAGATGTTAGCAGGTGACTGTGACCACCTGCAGGTGTTAGCGGGTGACTGTGTGTATCTCTGTGTGTGTGTGTGTGTGCATATTTTAAGTCATTAGTGGTAAAGTTGAAGAAAAGGTCACATAGAGCAAACGTGTTCTAGAAGTCTGATGTATGACTTATATTAGTTATATTAGTTATATTAGTTATATGAGTTATATGAGTTATATGAGTTATATGACTTATATGAGTTATATTAGATGTATTAGTTATATGAGTTATATTAGATGTATTAGTTATATGAGTTATATGACTTATATGAGTTATATTAGATGTATTAGTTATATGAGTTATATGAGTTATATGAGTTATATTAGTTATATGAGTTATATGAGTTATATTACATGTATTAGTTATATGAGTTATATGAGTTATATTAGTTATATGAGTTATATGAGTTATATTAGATGTATTAGTTATATGAGTTATATGAGTTATATGAGTTATATTAGTTATATGAGTTATATGAGTTATATGAGTTATATTAGATGTATTAGTTATATGAGTTATATGAGTTATATTAGTTATATGAGTTATATGAGTTATATGAGTTATATGAGTTATATTAGATGTATTAGTTATATGAGTTATATGAGTTATATTAGTTATATGAGTTATATGAGTTATATTAGTTATATGAGTTATATTAGTTATATTAGATGTATTAGTTATATGAGTTATATGAGTTATATTAGTTATATGAGTTATATGAGTTATATGACTTATATGAGTTATATTAGATGTATTAGTTATATGAGTTATATGAGTTATATGAGTTATATTAGTTATATGAGTTATATGAGTTATATTAGTTATATGAGTTATATTAGTTATATGAGTTATATGAGTTATATTAGTTATATTAGATGTATTAGTTATATGAGTTATATGAGTTATATGAGTTATATGAGTTATATTAGATGTATGAGTTATATGAGTTATATGAGTTATATTAGTTATATGAGTTATATGAGTTATATTAGATGTATTAGTTATATTAGTTATATGAGTTATATGAGTTATATTAGTTATATGAGTTATATTAGTTATATGAGTTATATTAGTTATATGAGTTATATTAGTTATATTAGTTATATTAGTTATATGAGTTATATTAGTTATATTAGTTATATGAGTTATATTAGATGTATTAGTTATATGAGTTATATTAGTTATATTAGTTATATGAGTTATATGAGTTATATTAGTTATATGAGTTATATTAGTTATATTAGTTATATTAGTTATATGAGTTATATGAGTTATATTAGTTATATGAGTTATATTAGTTATATTAGTTATATGAGTTATATGAGTTATATGAGTTATATTAGATGTATTAGTTATATGAGTTATATGAGTTATATGAGTTATATTAGTTATATGAGTTATATTAGTTATATGAGTTATATGAGTTATATTAGTTATATGAGTTATATTAGTTATATTAGTTATATGAGTTATATGAGTTATATTAGTTATATGAGTTATATTAGTTATATTAGTTATATGAGTTATATTAGTTATATGAGTTATATGAGTTATATTAGTTATATGAGTTATATTAGATGTATTAGTTATATGAGTTATATTAGTTATATTAGTTATATTAGTTATATGAGTTATATTAGTTATATGAGTTATATGAGTTATATTAGTTATATGAGTTATATGAGTTATATTAGTTATATGAGTTATATTAGTTATATTAGTTATATGAGTTATATTAGATGTATTAGTTATATGAGTTATATGAGTTATATTAGTTATATGAGTTATATGAGTTATATTAGTTATATGAGTTATATGAGTTATATTAGTTATATGAGTTATATTAGTTATATGAGTTATATGAGTTATATTAGTTATATGAGTTATATGAGTTATATTAGATGTATTAGTTATATGAGTTATATTAGTTATATTAGATGTATTAGTTATATTAGTTATATGAGTTATATGAGTTATATGAGTTATTTGAGTTATATGAGTTATATTAGTTATATGAGTTATATGAGTTATATTAGTTATATGAGTTATATGAGTTATATTAGTTATATGAGTTATATTAGTTATATGAGTTATATTAGTTATATGAGTTATATGAGTTATATGAGTTATATGAGTTATATTAGATGTATTAGTTATATTAGTTATATGAGTTATATGAGTTATATTAGTTATATGAGTTATATGAGTTATATTAGTTATATGAGTTATATGAGTTATATTAGTTATATGAGTTATATTAGTTATATGAGTTATATTAGTTATATTAGTTATATGAGTTATATTAGATGTATTAGTTATATGAGTTATATTAGTTATATGAGTTGTATTAGTTATATGAGTTATATGAGTTATATTAGTTATATGAGTTATATTAGTTATATGAGTTATATTAGTTATATGAGTTATATGACTTATATGAGTTATATTAGATGTATTAGTTATATGAGTTATATTAGTTATATTAGATGTATTAGTTATATGAGTTATATTAGTTATATTAGATGTATTAGTTATATGAGTTATATGAGTTATATTAGTTATATGAGTTATATTAGTTATATGAGTTATATTAGTTATATGAGTTATATGACTTATATGAGTTATATTAGATGTATTAGTTATATGAGTTATATTAGTTATATGAGTTATATGAGTTATATTAGATGTATTAGTTATATGAGTTATATTAGTTATATTAGTTATATGAGTTATATTAGTTATATGAGTTATATTAGTTATATGAGTTATATGATTTATATTGGTTATATGAGTTGTATTAGTTATATTAGTTATATTAGTTATATTAGTTATATTGGTTATATGAGTTATATTAGTTATATTAGTTATATGAGTTATATTAGTTATATGAGTTATATGAGTTATATTAGTTATATGAGTTATATTAGTTATATGAGTTATATTAGTTATATTAGTTATATGAGTTATATTAGTTATATTAGTTATTTGAGTTATATGAGTTATATTAGTTATATGAGTTATATGAGTTATATTAGTTATATGAGTTATATTAGTTATATGAGTTATATGAGTTATATGAGTTATATGAGTTATATTAGTTATATGAGTTATATGAGTTATATTAGTTATATGAGTTATATTAGTTATATTAGTTATATGAGTTATATGAGTTATATGAGTTATATTAGTTATATGAGTTATATTAGTTATATTAGTTATATGACTTATATGAGTTATATTAGATGTATTAGTTATATGAGTTATATTAGTTATATTAGTTATATGACTTATATGAGTTATATTAGATGTATTAGTTATATGAGTTATATTAGTTATATGAGTTATATTAGTTATATTAGTTATATGACTTATATGAGTTATATGAGTTATATGACTTATATGAGTTATATTAGTTATATGAGTTATATTAGTTATATGAGTTATATGAGTTATATTAGTTATATGAGTTATATGAGTTATATTAGTTATATGAGTTATATGAGTTATATTAGTTATATGAGTTATATGAGTTATGTGAGTTATATGAGTTATATTAGTTATATTAGTTATATGAGTTATAGTTGTATGAGTTTTAAATGCGGATGTTTTTCTGTCTGCTGAGAACATGAGACATGACTTCAAACAAAACAGGAAATGACGTCCAACTTGTTCTACTGTCAGCGGGAACTGAAACAGATTCACCGTTAGTGACAGAAACCACAGCTTCTCACACTATCATTCATGTGTTAACCGGAAAGTACAAACATTTACATCTGGAAGTGTCTGGGGGTTTGGTGATGGGGATTTCGTTTTAGTTTAACATGAAAAAGTCCTGAAATCCCCATCACCAAACCCACCAGACTCCACGTAAATAATCAGGACTTTTAGCGTGTATAGAGCCAGCATATCTCCACCAGACTCCATGTAAATAATCAGGACTTTTAGCGTGTATAGAGCCAGCATATCTCCACCAGACTCCATGTAAATAATCAGGACTTTTAGCGCGTATAGAGCCAGCATATCTCCACCAGACTCCATGTAAATAATCAGGACTTTTAGCGTGTATAGAGCCAGCATATCTCCATCAGACTCCATGTAAATAATCAGGACTTTTTAGCGTGTATAAAGCCAGCATATCTCCACCAGACTCCATGTAAATAATCAGGATTTTTAGTGTGTATAGAGCCAGCATATCTCCACCAGACTCCATGTAAATAATCAGGACTTTTAGCGTGTATAGAGCCAGCATATCTCCACCAGACTCCATGTAAATAATCAGGACTTTTAGCGTGTATAGAGCCAGCATATCTCCACCAGACTCCCTGTAAATAATCAGGACTTTTAGCGTGTATAGAGCCAGCATATCTCCACATGTAAATGGGTGAATTAAGGGTTTATTTCAACCAAACCAGAGTGGTGATTGTTGGAACAGTGGAAAGATGAACCAAGATGACTTTTGATAGTTTTATTTAGTTTCTGTCCACTTTGAATGAAGTGTGTTTGACGATGATAAAAGTCCTGATTATTTACATGGAGTCTGGTGGAGTTTGGTGATGGTGATTTCGGGGCTGTTTCATGTTAAACTAAAACGATCTTACTCTTTAACTAAAAGGTCTATCTCTGTAGGGATCCATCCCATAATGTTGTCAGACACTAAGACTTTAAACTTTTCTATTTTCATAATGAAATCTAATGTAATTGAGTGTTTGATATAATTGAGTAAATGTTGTAGTGTTATTTGTGTTCATGGAGCCACAACTTAACGGCTGGGCGTCACATATGCACTCTGGTACTTTAACAAACATCAGTACAGCCCTGACAACAGGACCACACGAGTCCAGTTTAAAGCTGAAAAGACCAATGATGTCACATGTTCAGGTGACATGTGACATCATCGTGTAAGAATCCTCCGGAGGCTGTTTGTTGGACAGAGAATAACAGAAGTGATGATCACTCAAAGCTCTGCGTTGGACTTTATTTAAAGCCCAGAATGTTTTTTTTAGAGAACAGAGAGGTTAAAGGTCAGAAATGTTTTTTAGAGAACAGTGAGGTTAAAGGTCAGAAATGTTTTTTAGAGAACAGCAAGTTTAAATGAGGAAGGATGTGAAGAAAGAAAGGATGGGACTTCCTGTTTGTCCTTTGCACACTTTAATGTTTCAACACAAAAACACACACGCTGATATTTACAGAAAAACACACACGCTGATATTTACAGAAAAACACACAGCTGTTAGCATCCTTTAACAGCTGTTTACATCTGTTAGCAGCTGTTAGCATCCTTTAGCAGCTGTTTGCAGCTGTTTGCATATGTTACCAGCTGTTAGCATCTGTTAGCAGCTGTTAGCATCCTTTAGCAGCTGTTTGCAGCTGTTTGCATATGTTACCAGCTGTTTACATCTGTTAGCAGCTGTTAGCATCCTTTAGCAGCTGTTTGCAGCTGTTTGCATATGTTACCAGCTGTTAGCATCTGTTAGCAGCTGTTGGCATCTGTTAGCAGCTGTTGGCATCTGTTAGCAGCTGTTAGCAGCAGCCAAGTTCCCAAAATGTTTCTTAAAATATTCACATTAAACAACCAGCAGCTGGGAGAGAAATCATCAATCAAATTCATGTGGCAGACGTCCTTTGATGTGTCCAACAACAGCAGCTACAGTTACATCACATTCAATCTCAAAGAAACACCCGAGAAAGTTTGGGAAACTCTACTTAATGTCCCGTTGACAGCACACACTGGAAGTGGCGTTAGTCGCTGTCTGATAAAGTCCCGGGAAAAGGGTTAGGGTTAGGGTAAGTCAACTCAAGTTAATGTCCCGTTTGTGCTGTCTGATAAAGTCCCGGGAAAAGGGTATACAAAAGTCCTGGAAATGTCCTGAGAAAGTTTAGGAAAAGTCCTGTTAAAAAGTCCTGGAGAAAGTCTAGTTAATGTCCCGTTGACAGCACACACCGGAAGTGGCGTTAGTCGCTGTCTGATAAAGTCTCGGGAAACATCTATACAAAAGTCCCTGAAATGTCCTGAGAAAGTTTAGGAAAAGTCCTGTTAAAAAGTCCTGCAGAAACTCTAGTTAATGTCCCGTTCTTGCTGTCTGATAAAGTCCCGGGAAAAGGGTTATGGGTTAGGGTAACTCAACACAAGTTAATGTCTCGTTCTTGCTGCCTGATAAAGTCCCGGGAAAATTCTTCACAAAAGTCCTGGAAAAGTCCTGAGAAAGTTTATGAAAAGTCCCGTTAAAAAGTCCTGCAGAAACTCTAGTTAATGTCCCGTTCTTGCTGTCTGATAAAGTCCCGGGAAAAATTTTCAATTTTCATTTTTAAAAATTTTAAAAAGTCCTGCAGAAACTCTTCTTAATGTCCCGTTCTTACTGTCTGATAAAGTTGGCGTGCGTCTCTACAGCGAGAGCGCCTGCGAGGTGTCGCTGTCCGACATCACCGAGGCTCTGGTGGAGCTCCGGCAGCTCTTGCTCTGATTGGACGAGGGAGAGCGCTGGCGTGGGCGGCAGACTCTCACCATCTGCAGGACGTCTTTGCGGAAACGGCGTCCGACGAAGGCGTACAGGAAGGGGTTGAGGCAGGCGTGCAGATAGGCCAGACTCTTCAGCACCTGGCCGGCCGTGTCGAAGCGCTTCATCTCCTCGCACGCCATGGTCACGTTGGACGCCTGAGACGCCTGCACAGCCAGCACCGCGTTGTACGGCAGCTGGGTCGTCACGAACGCCGCAACCACGGCCAGGATGACGCGCATCGCCCGGTGCTTCTGGAAGCTCCGGGTCTTCAGCAGCGTGGCCACGATGACGCTGTAGCAGAACGCCATGACCACGAACGGCACGCAGAAGCCAAAGATCACCTGCAACAGACACAAACATTTAAAAAACTGGTAAATATACTATAAATAAAATAGTATTTTATGTTGAGATTAGACTCAGAGTTAAGTCTGTGTGTAGTGATTGGGCACCTGACTGTACCTAGGTAAGGACTACTAGCCAGTCAGGAGCAGAGTATGAGGGCCCTGACAGTAGCTAGGTAAGGACTACTAGCCAGTCAGAAGCAGAGTATGAGGGCCCTGACAGTACCTAGGTAAGGACTACTAGCCAGTCAGGAGCAGAGTATGAGGGCCCTGACAGTAGCTAGGTAAGGACTTCTAGCCAGTCAGGAGCAGAGTATGAGGGTCCTGACAGTAGCTAGGTAAGGACTACTAGCCAGTCAGGAGCAGAGTATGAGGGTCCTGACAGTAGCTAGGTAAGGACTGCTAGCCAGTCAGGAGCAGAGTATGAGGGCCCTGACAGTACCTAGGTAAGGACTGCTAGCCAGTCAGAAGCAGAGTATGAGGGCCCTGACAGTACCTAGGTAAGGACTACTAGCCAGTCAGAAGCAGAGTATGAGGGCGTGCCCTGACAGTACCTAGTTAAGGACTACTAGCCAGTCAGAAGCAGAGTATGAGGGCGTGCCCTGACAGTACCTAGGTAAGGACTACTAGCCAGTCAGAAGCAGAGTATGAGGGCGTGCCCTGACAGTACCTAGGTAAGGACTACTAGCCAATCAGAAACAGAGTATGAGGGCCCTGACAGTACCTAGGTAAGGACTACTAGCCAGTCAGAAGCAGAGTATGAGGGCGTGCTCTCACCTGCAGCGCCCGGACCAGGATCTTGGTTCGGTTCCCTAGGTGCGGAGGGAACACCATCCGGCAGGTGGAGTCCACGTCGGCCACCGTGGCGAACACGAGCTCGGGCGTGGCGAGCAGCAGCGCGAGCAGCCACACGCCGGCCACCGCCAGCCGGCTGCGGCGCCGGCGCTGCGCCTGCGAGTTCTGGGCCTTCGCCGAGCGCACGATGACCACGTAGCGGTCCGCGCTGATGCAGGTGAGCAGCAGGGCGCCGCTGAACAGGTTGACCTTGTAGAGGGCGGAGTTGAGCTTGCAGAGGGCGGGGCCGAAGCTCCAGGCGCCGCCCGCGGCCTCGGCGGCCCACAGCGGCAGCGTGACGAGGAACAGCAGGTCCGCCAGCGCCAGGTTCAGCAGGTACACGTCCGTTTTGGTCTTCAGACGCCGACGGAAGTTCAGGTAGATCCAGACGACGGCCATGTTGCCGGCGCCGCCCACCACGGCGATGATCCAGAAGAGCGGCGGCTCGTAGCGGCGCCTGAACGCTCGCACCGACTCCCGGTCGCAGAACAGTTGGTCGTACTCGCTGTAGTCTTCTTCCTCGGTGGTGGCCCAGGCGCTGATGGAGGACGGGTCCTGTAATCACAGACAACAAGTTACAAAACAAATGTAATCAGAGTGGGCAAGTGTTCTCAAACTCCACCAGACTCCATGTAAATAATCAGGACTTTTAGCGTGTATAGAGCCAGCATATCTCCACCAGACTCCATGTAAATAATTAGGACTTTTAGTGTGTATAGAGCCAGCATATCTCCACCAGACTCCATGTAAATAATCAGGACTTTTAGCGTGTATAGAGCCAGCATATCTCCACATGTAAATGGGTGAATTAAGGGTTTATTTCAACCAAACCAGAGTGGGAATTGTTGGAACAGTGGAAAGATGAACCAAGACAGCTTTTGGTAGTTTTATTTAGTTTCTGTCCACTTTGAATGAAGTGTGTTTGACGATGATAAAAGTCCTGATTATTTACATGGAGTCTGGTGGAGTTTGGTCATGGTGATTTCGGGGCTGTTTCATGTTAAACTAAAAGGATCTTACTCTTTAACTAAAAGGTCTATCTCTGTAGGGATCCATCCCATAATGTTGTCAGACACTTAGAATAATAATCTGAGTCTGTCAGCAGCAACAACAGAACTTTTAAACTCTTCATGTTGTCTCAGATTCTCACATGATAAAAGTAGTGATTATTTACATGGAGTCTGGTGGCAGTGAAACGAGCAGCAGGTTTTTCTTACCTCTGTGGTGAACGCCGTCATGATGTCGTCCGTGGAGGTCATGTGATCAGATTTAGTGACCTTTAAGAGAAACAAGCAGCAGCTGATGTCAATCTGTGACATCACAATGTGCACCTTTGTTACCAAAGTAAAACAGGTAAACTAGTGTAATGTCAGCGTGATAAATGTGAATCTGTTCTAGTTTCTGCTCTCCTCTGGGACAGGACACTCAAGATCTTTGATCATGTCATCGTGGGCTTTTTGGGGAAACTCTGATCCAAATTTTAGAGATTAAACAACTCATACATTCATCCAGACAATAATCTGCAGTAGCAGCCATTCAGTTTACTCTTTAATATTTTAGATTTTTCAGTCACAGGTATTTTAATACTGGTCCAAAAACGACCCAAAAATGTTTAAAAAAAAGTTTTAGAACGACAAAGTGAAATTGAGAAACTGTCTGTCTGTCTGTCTGTATGTCTGTATGTCTGTCTCTATTTCTGTCTGTCTGTCTGTCTCTCTAACATGTCTGTCTGTATGTCTGAGTGTCTGTCTGTCTGTCTGTCTGTCCGTCTGAGTGTCTGTCTGTCTCTGTAACATGTCTGTCTGTATGTCTGAGTGTCTGTCTGTCTGTCCGTCTGAGTGTCTGTCTGTCTCTGTGTCTTTCTGCAGATCTAATTCTTCAGTAAGAAGTCAAAGACATGAAAGAGATCTAAGCCGTGAGTCATATCTTACACAACAATAACAAACATTATTATCATTATTATTATTATTATTATTATTATTGTTATTATTGTTATTATTATCATCATTATTATTATTATTATTATTGTTATTGTTATTGTTATTATTATTATTGTTACTGTTTACTCTGCATATTAAAAACTAAAACATGTTGAAACTGAAGAAAGTAAAGAGTAGAGAGGACACACAGTCAGCGTGTCTTCGTCTCGGCAGCGTCTCACTTTCTGTCCGTTAGACCACAGACAGGCTGACTCGAGTCAGAACAAAGGGGGTGGGGGGGTGACTCATTAACTCTATAGCTTCCCCTAACTGGTGTGTGTCTGTGTCTGTGTCTGTGTGTGTGTGTGTGTTTGTGTGTGTGTGTCTGTGTTTGTCTGTGTGTGTGTGTGTGTGTGTGTGTATGTCTGTGTATGAGTGTGTGTGTGTGTGTGTGTGTGTGTGTGTGTGTGTGTGTGTGTGTTTGTGTGTGATGATGCTGTGATACCATAGCAACACAACATATTTACATCAATCATTGGCAGAAACCTCAATAAATCAAAAAATTACGATACACACACACACACACACACACACACACACACACTGATGTACTACTACTTTATAAGGTACTCGTTCAGCTACTTTCAACCTGGGGTTTTCCCTTCATAGAGACAGGATCCCTACAGAGAGAGATACCGAGCTTTTAGTTTCACATGAAAAAGCCTCAAACTCACCATCACTAAACCCACCAGACTCCATGTAAATAATCAGGACTTTTAGCGTGTATAGAGCCAGCATATTTCTATGTATATATATATATATATATATATATATATATATATATATATATACATATATACTCATACCACATTGTTCGCCATATATATATGGTATATATCTCAATCATCAGTAACGAGTTGGCAGAATTGGACCAGTAGTTCCAAGGGCCTGCATGCATACAGTGCAGTACTGTCAATACTGTAAATACTCTCAAAGGTAGTACATGGTACTATAGAAACATTATCTAGTAAACAGTAGTACATTACAGTAGTAGTACATGGGACCATAGTAACAGTGTCTGATAAACAGTAGTACATTACAGTAGTAGTACATGGGACCATAGTAACAGTGTCTGATAAACAGTAGTATATTACAGTAGTAGTACATGAGACCATAGAAACAGTGTCTGATAAACAGTAGTATATTACAGTAGTAGTACATGGGACCATAGTAACAGTGTCTGATAAACAGTAGTATATTACAGTAGTAGTACATGAGACCATAGAAACAGTGTCTGATAAACAGTAGTATATTACAGTAGTAGTACATGGGACCATAGAAACAGTGTCTGATAAACAGTAGTACATTACAGTAGTAGTACATGAGACCATAGTAACAGTGTCTGATAAACAGTAGTATATTACAGTAGTAGTACATGAGACCATAGAAACAGTGTCTGATAAACAGTAGTATATTACAGTAGTAGTACATGGGACCATAGTAACAGTGTCTGATAAACAGTAGTATATTACAGTAGTAGTACATGAGACCATAGTAACAGTGTCTGATAAACAGTAGTATATTACAGTAAAGGTAGTACATGGGACCATAGAAACAGTGTCTGATAAACAGTAGTACATTACAGTAAAGGTAGTACATGGGACCATAGTAACAGTGTCTGATAAACAGTAGTACATTACAGTAAAGGTAGTACATGGGACCATAGAAACAGTGTCTGATAAACAGTAGTACATTACAGTAAAGGTAGTACATGGGACCATAGAAACAGTGTCTGATAAACAGTAGTACATTACAGTAAAGGTAGTACATGGGACCATAGAAACAGTGTCTGATAAACAGTAGTACATTACAGTAAAGGTAGTACATGGGACCATAGAAACAGTGTCTGATAAACAGTAGTACATTACAGTAAAGGTAGTACATGGGACCATAGAAACAGTGTCTGATAAACAGTAGTACATTACAGTAAAGGTAGTACATGGGACCATAGAAACAGTGTCTGATAAACAGTAGTACATTACAGTAGTAGTACATGAGACCATAGTAACAGTGTCTGATAAACAGTAGTATATTACAGTAAAGGTAGTACATGGGACCATAGTAACAGTGTCTGATAAACAGTAGTATATTACAGTAAAGGTAGTACATGGGACCATAGTAACAGTGTCTGATAAACAGTAGTATATTACAGTAGTAGTACATGAGACCATAGAAACAGTGTCTGATAAACAGTAGTATATTACAGTAGTAGTACATGAGACCATAGTAACAGTGTCTGATAAACAGTAGTACATTACAGTAAAGGTAGTACATGGGACCATAGAAACAGTGTCTGATAAACAGTAGTATATTACAGTAGTAGTACATGGGACCATAGTAACAGTGTCTGATAAACAGTAGTACATTACAGTAGTAGTACATGGGACCATAGTAACAGTGTCTGATAAACAGTAGTATATTACAGTAGTAGTACATGGGACCATAGTAACAGTGTCTGATAAACAGTAGTATATTACAGTAGTAGTACATGGGACCATAGTAACAGTGTCTGATAAACAGTAGTACATTACAGTAGTAGTACATGGGACCATAGAAACAGTGTCTGATAAACAGTAGTACATTACAGTAAAGGTAGTACATGGGACCATAGAAACAGTGTCTGATAAACAGTAGTACATTACAGTAGTAGTACATGGGACCATAGAAACAGTGTCTGATAAACAGTAGTACATTACAGTAAAGGTAGTACATGGGACCATAGAAACAGTGTCTGATAAACAGTAGTACATTACAGTAGTAGTACATGGGACCATAGTAACAGTGTCTGATAAACAGTAGTACATTACAGTAGTAGTACATGAGACCATAGTAACAGTGTCTGATAAACAGTAGTACATTACAGTAGTAGTACATGGGACCATAGTAACAGTGTCTGATAAACAGTAGTACATTACAGTAGTAGTACATGGGACCATAGTAACAGTGTCTGATAAACAGTAGTACATTACAGTAGTAGTACATGGGACCATAGAAACAGTGTCTGATAAACAGTAGTACATTACAGTAGTAGTACATGGGACCATAGAAACAGTGTCTGATAAACAGTAGTACATTACAGTAGTAGTACATGAGACCATAGAAACAGTGTCTGATAAACAGTAGTACATTACAGTAGTAGTACATGGGACCATAGTAACAGTGTCTGATAAACAGTAGTACATTACAGTAGTAGTACATGGGACCATAGTAACAGTGTCTGATAAACAGTAGTACATTACAGTAGTAGTACATGAGACCATAGAAACAGTGTCTGATAAACAGTAGTACATTACAGTAGTAGTACATGGGACCATAGAAACAGTGTCTGATAAACAGTAGTACATTACAGTAGTAGTACATGGGACCATAGAAACAGTGTCTGATAAACAGTAGTACATTACAGTAGTAGTACATGGGACCATAGAAACAGTGTCTGATAAACAGTAGTACATTACAGTAGTAGTACATGAGACCATAGTAACAGTGTCTGATAAACAGTAGTACATTACAGTAGTAGTACATGAGACCATAGAAACAGTGTCTGATAAACAGTAGTACATTACAGTAGTAGTACATGAGACCATAGTAACAGTGTCTGATAAACAGTAGTACATTACAGTAGTAGTACATGAGACCATAGAAACAGTGTCTGATAAACAGTAGTATATTACAGTAGTAGTACATGGGACCATAGAAACAGTGTCTGATAAACAGTAGCATATTACAGTAGTAGTACATGGGACCATAGTAACAGTGTCTGATAAACAGTAGTATATTACAGTAAAGATAGTACATGAGACCATAGAAACAGTGTCTGATAAACAGTAGTATATTACAGTAAAGGTAGTACATGGGACCATAGAAACAGTGTCTGATAAACAGTAGTATATTACAGTAAAGGTAGTACATGAGACCATAGAAACAGTGTCTGATAAACAGTAGTATATTACAGTAAAGGTAGTACATGGGACCATAGAAACAGTGTCTGATAAACAGTAGTACATTACAGTAGTAGTACATGGGACCATAGTAACAGTGTCTGATAAACAGTAGTATATTACAGTAAAGGTAGTACATGAGACCATAGAAACAGTGTCTGATAAACAGTAGTATATTACAGTAAAGGTAGTACATGGGACCATAGAAACAGTGTCTGATAAACAGTAGTATATTACAGTAAAGGTAGTACATGAGACCATAGTAACAGTGTCTGATAAACAGTAGTATATTACAGTAAAGGTAGTACATGGGACCATAGAAACAGTGTCTGATAAACAGTAGTACATTACAGTAGTAGTACATGGGACCATAGTAACAGTGTCTGATAAACAGTAGTATATTACAGTAAAGGTAGTACATGGGACCATAGAAACAGTGTCTGATAAACAGTAGTATATTACAGTAAAGGTAGTACATGGGACCATAGAAACAGTGTCTGATAAACAGTAGTATATTACAGTAGTAGTACATGGGACCATAGTAACAGTGTCTGATAAACAGTAGTACATTACAGTAGTAGTACATGAGACCATAGTAACAGTGTCTGATAAACAGTAGTACATTACAGTAGTAGTACATGAGACCATAGTAACAGTGTCTGATAAACAGTAGTACATTACAGTAGTAGTACATGAGACCATAGTAACAGTGTCTGATAAACAGTAGTACATTACAGTAGTAGTACATGAGACCATAGTAACAGTGTCTGATAAACAGTAGTACATTACAGTAGTAGTACATGGGACCATAGTAACAGTGTCTGATAAACAGTAGTACATTACAGTAGTAGTACATGGGACCATAGAAACAGTGTCTGATAAACAGTAGTACATTACAGTAGTAGTACATGGGACCATAGTAACAGTGTCTGATAAACAGTAGTACATTACAGTAGTAGTACATGGGACCATAGTAACAGTGTCTGATAAACAGTAGTACATTACAGTAGTAGTACATGGGACCATAGAAACAGTGTCTGATAAACAGTAGTATATTACAGTAGTAGTACATGGGACCATAGTAACAGTGTCTGATAAACAGTAGTACATTACAGTAGTAGTACATGGGACCATAGTAACAGTGTCTGATAAACAGTAGTATATTACAGTAGTAGTACATGGGACCATAGTAACAGTGTCTGATAAACAGTAGTACATTACAGTAAAGGTAGTACATGGGACCATAGTAACAGTGTCTGATAAACAGTAGTATATTACAGTAAAGAAGGATGATGAAATATTACATCCATAGATACTGTATTCTGACAAGTGTTAGAGTTTTGAAAAATGACGTCAAGGTTCTGAAATTAGTGCCAAAGTGATCGTAAAAAACTGTAAAAGTCCTGATTATTTACATGGAGTCTGGTGTAGTTTGGTGATGGTGATGGTCTAAAGTTTAGATGAAAGGAGAGATGTGTGTGTGTCTCTGTGTCTGGTGTGTGTGTGTGTGTGTGTCTGTCTGGTGTGTATCTCTGTGTCTGGTGTGTGTGTGTGTGTGTGTGTGTGTGTGTGTGACGACATTGAAACAGGAATTAACCACATAGCGTGACAGTCAGGTGTTGCTTGTCACGCCACTCTCTCTGTCTCTCTCAGCTTCCTGTTTTATCAGAACAGGAAAAAACAGCTGATGACATCACTCACATTTCCTCTTCTTCTTCTGCAGGTTACCATGGTGACCAGGGCTGCAGGTGCAGCATCAGAGCGGGCAATAACAACCCAGACACATTCGTCAGCAGGTTGTTTATCGCACACGTCCCTACCTGATGAGTGTCAAGTGCAGATATGAGTTGTGTGTGCGTCACTTTGTGACAAGTAGCCTCCAAAATGCTAACGAGAGACTTCTGTAATCATTAATTTCAATACAAAGATCACTGCTGGTTACAAGTTAGCATTCAAACACAACAAAGGCTGTCACTGGAATGGTGTTCTGAGCTAACGTTAGCATTCAAACACAACAAAGGCTGTCACTGGAATGGTGTTCTGAGCTAACGTTAGCATTCAAACACAACAAAGGCTGTCACTGGAATGGTGTTCTGAGCTAACGTTAGCTATCAAACGATCATAGATTGCTACAATATTTCTGCTATTGTTTGTAATGAGAAAAGTTTATTATTTTATGGATTTCACATATTTCAGTATGACACGTTTAAACGTTATGCCTTAAACTGTTTAAATCTGAGCATGACCAGTCTCACGGCAGTTGGTGAAATGATAACGTTATCGTTTTTTTCGTGGTGGCCAGCACGAAAATTAGAGATGTTCCGATACCGATACCGATACCAGTATCGGTATCGGCTCCGATACTGATACCAGTATCGGTATCGGCTCCGATACTGCCTAAAACGCTGGTATCGGTATCGGGAAGTACTGGAGTTTATGCACTAATCCGATACCACGTAATAAAGCCCCAAAGAAAATCTATGTTAAAGTAGTTTATTTATGTTCTTTTTCCATTATAACTGACTGTCAAACTGGAGAATAAAAGAAAGTTCTGGGGCATTCATTGTTTGTGTTTGTTCATGTTTCACAAAGAGTTTAACCTGAGCCAGACCGACAACAAAGATAGAAATCATATCACATCCATACATGGATAGTAGTATGCAGCTGTTAAAACATAATAAAATATATGACACACTGGTATCGGATCGGTACTGTATATCGGCCGATATGCAAGTTCAGGTATCGGAATCGGTACGGGAAGCAAAAAATGGTATCGGGCCATCTCTAACGAAAATGTAAACTAATGTATTTCAATGGGAAGAATATGTCGTGGTCACAGCACGAGTACGGTAGCGAGTAGCTGTGGTGGTGGTGACACTAGCTGCAGTCTTTTCCTGAACAGAGGGGGCGCTAATGAGCAAAGGCTGCCAACGCTGCTCTTTCTACGGACTAGAAGAAGAAGAAAAAGGTAAACACCGGCAGAACTGGCAGCAGCGTTGATGTTAATAGAGAGCTGAAGTCCCACCCCTTCTACTTCCGGTCCAATGGGACCTATCTTTAGAAAAAATATGAACGAGGGTCAATGGAGAGATAATAATTATTTTTTGATCCAGTTTGAATTAAGCCATGGATTACAAATATGATGTTCGTCAATTTAAAAGATGATTTTTCAACCAATTCAAATCTATCAATTCAAACGGGATCAAAAAATAATTTGCCTCTCCCTGGACTTCGGCTCTCTATGCTGTGATCTGATTGGATGAGCTACTTGGTGGGATCGAGCCTTTCATTCACCATAAAGAGCTCATCTTAACCGGTGAGTTTACCAGAGAGACCTGCAGTCACTCTGAGAGTCCTGGCATCACGTTGTCCTCGAGCTCGTTCAGGCTTCCTGTTTCCTGTTTGTCGCGTGCCGCTGAAAATAAAAGAGCCGTGCACGACCTCGGCTCGCACGCCATAAATCGGGCATGCCGGCAGGATATTACATAATTTTGAGGTCACGATGGCACGCACCAGCTTGGCTGCAGCTACTGTAAAACGGCCATAACTGTCACTAACCCACACCCCCTCCCCCAGCCATCTTGTCAGTGACTGGCTGGAACGTGGGTTGTTGTATTTTGGTGCACAGCCTGGGCCCCCTAGTGTCTGTTTGACCTTTATGACCCCTGTGTTGTCTGTGTTGGTTTCACGGTGTGTTCAGGGACCAGGCAGCTAGCAGATCAAGAGAGATGACGATGACCATCTCAGACTAAAATGAAATCACGCTGAAACCATGCAGGAACTCATAGTGCACCTTAAATACTTGTATTTTTTTTATAGATGTATATGCACAGTTCCCATTTTGCATACTGGTTACAATGATATTCCCTCATTTCTAAAAAGGTTGTAATGGCAGCAAATGTCACAAAGGCAGAATTAAGTGTAACAAACACTAGACAAGAATGCTGCCATGACAACATCCACATCTGAGATGGAAAGAGAGACTGGGACAGAGCTGTTATATGTAAAGTCATATGTGCTACATTAAACAGATGCCTACCAGTCAATCACTAGCCCTGCTTTTCTGTGCTGAGCTCCATTATCTGGAGTTCGTACTTAGTCACTTTAAGTTGCACACGAGCTTCGGAGTGGTCAGTTGTCAAACGACTGCGGTAGGGCCTGAGCACGCTCTTCATATGTGAGAATATCTGCTCACAGAGATATGTTGATCTGAAGACGCAATGTTCATGAGACAGCAAAACTCCTCTGGTATACAGATCTCCAGCAGGTGAAGATGCAAGTTCTGTCATAAGACATGACATGACATGATAAGATAGACTTTATTAATCCCACACTGGGGAAACTCCTGAGCCACAGCAGCTCAAAAGAAAATTGTACACACATCAGAATAACACAAATACACAATAAGGAGACATAGGAGAAACACATATATACATAAAGTATAAGAACAAGAAAAATATAATCAGTTATAATAATAATAGTAATAAAAAAACAGACATATTTAGAAAATAAACACCCTTATATAAACAGACAGTGTATTTACACACACAGATATCCAGATGAGTAAGGTGCGAATAGAGATGATATATTGCACAGTTGGAGGTCACAAAGACTGATAAATAAATAAATAAAGATGCATAGTGCAGCACATTGTCCAGAGAGGGCTCATATTGCAGAAATAGCCCAAACTGATCATGCCTTGCGGCGGTTTCCAGCTGTTTCCGTAGCGCTGCATATTTTGTCACCCACAGTGTTGAAATCTTGAGCTCAATCAGCTGCATTTCCACGTCCTGTATATCAGCCATCAAGACTGGAGCCCTGCACAGACCTGTGAAGGGCCAGGTGCTCAAAGTTAAAAAGAGGCATATGGGACCTGATTTTAAACCACCACGGCTAGGTTAGGGCTGTGTATGGCCACAGTACAGGCCATGATACAGATGTTACTGCTTAATAGATTATGATGTATCACACAACTGTAAGCAAAGGTGATAAAGGAGAAGCATGTCATAGTATAAAGAACACAACACAATGTGCATAAAAAGAGTTAAAGTTCCCAGACCCAACATCTGGATGTGGGTCAGACCCAGA
>JABUOV010000195.1:55000-74938 GCA_025617405.1 Perca schrenkii
TGGTCCCATGTACTACCTCTACTGTAATATACTACTGTTTATCAGACACTGTTACTATGGTCCCATGTACTACTACTGTAATATACTACTGTTTATCAGACACTGTTTCTATGGTCCCATGTACTACTACTGTAATATACTACTGTTTATCAGACACTGTTACTATGGTCCCATGTACTACCTTTACTGTAATATACTACTGTTTATCAGACACTGTTACTATGGTCCCATGTACTACCTTTACTGTAATATACTACTGTTTATCAGACACTGTTACTATGGTCCCATGTACTACCTTTACTGTAATGTACTACTGTTTATCAGACACTGTTACTATGGTCCCATGTACTACCTTTACTGTAATATACTACTGTTTATCAGACACTGTTACTATGGTCCCATGTACTACCTTTACTGTAATATACTACTGTTTATCAGACACTGTTACTATGGTCCCATGTACTACCTTTACTGTAATATACTACTGTTTATCAGACACTGTTACTATGGTCTCATGTACTACCTTTACTGTAATGTACTACTGTTTACTAGATAATGTTTCTATGGTCCCATGTACTACTACTGTAATGTACTACTGTTTATCAGACACTGTTACTATGGTCCCATGTACTACCTTTACTGTAATGTACTACTGTTTATCAGACACTGTTACTATGGTCCCATGTACTATCTTTACTGTAATGTACTACTGTTTATCAGACATTGTTTCTATGGTCCCATGTACTACCTTTACTGTAATGTACTACTGTTTATCAGACACTGTTACTATGGTCCCATGTACTATCTTTACTGTAATGTACTACTGTTTATCAGACACTGTTTCTATGGTCCCATGTACTACCTTTACTGTAATGTACTACTGTTTATCAGACACTGTTACTATGGTCCCATGTACTATCTTTACTGTAATGTACTACTGTTTATCAGACACTGTTTCTATGGTCCCATGTACTACCTTTACTGTAATGTACTACTGTTTACTAGATAATGTTTCTATGGTCCCATGTACTACTACTGTAATGTACTACTGTTTATCAGACATTGTTTCTATGGTCCCATGTACTACCTTTACTGTAATGTACTACTGTTTATCAGACACTGTTACTATGGTCCCATGTACTATCTTTACTGTAATGTACTACTGTTTATCAGACACTGTTTCTATGGTCCCATGTACTACCTTTACTGTAATGTACTACTGTTTATCAGACACTGTTTCTATGGTCCCATGTACTACCTTTACTGTAATGTACTACTGTTTACCAGACACTGTTTCTATGGTCCCATGTACTACCTTTACTGTAATATACTACTGTTTATCAGACACTGTTTCTATGGTCTCATGTACTACTACTGTAATGTACTACTGTTTATCAGACACTGTTTCTATGGTCCCATGTACTACTACTGTAATGTACTACTGTTTATCAGACACTGTTTCTATGGTCTCATGTACTACTACTGTAATGTACTACTGTTTATCAGACACTGTTTCTATGGTCTCATGTACTACTACTGTAATGTACTACTGTTTATCAGACACTGTTTCTATGGTCCCATGTACTACTACTGTAATGTACTACTGTTTATCAGACACTGTTACTATGGTCCCATGTACTACTACTGTAATGTACTACTGTTTATCAGACACTGTTACTATGGTCCCATGTACTACTACTGTAATGTACTACTGTTTATCAGACACTGTTTACTATGGTCCCATGTACTACTACTGTAATGTACTACTGTTTATCAGACACTGTTTCTATGGTCCCATGTACTACTACTGTAATGTACTACTGTTTATCAGACACTGTTACTATGGTCCCATGTACTACTACTGTAATGTACTACTGTTTATCAGACACTGTTACTATGGTCCCATGTACTACTACTGTAATGTACTACTGTTTATCAGACACTGTTTCTATGGTCCCATGTACTACTACTGTAATGTACTACTGTTTATCAGACACTGTTACTATGGTCCCATGTACTACTACTGTAATGTACTACTGTTTATCAGACACTGTTACTATGGTCCCATGTACTACTACTGTAATGTACTACTGTTTATCAGACACTGTTACTATGGTCCCATGTACTACTACTGTAATGTACTACTGTTTATCAGACACTGTTTACTATGGTCCCATGTACTACCCTACTGTAATATACTACTGTTTATCAGACACTGTTTCTATGGTCTCATGTACTACTACTGTAATATACTACTGTTTATCAGACACTGTTACTATGGTCCCATGTACTACTACTGTAATGTACTACTGTTTATCAGACACTGTTACTATGGTCCCATGTACTACCTTTACTGTAATATACTACTGTTTATCAGACACTGTTACTATGGTCCCATGTACTACCTTTACTGTAATATACTACTGTTTATCAGACACTGTTACTATGGTCCCATGTACTACTACTGTAATGTACTACTGTTTACTAGATAATGTTTCTATAGTACCATGTACTACCTTTACTGTAATGTACTACTGTTTACTAGATAATGTTTCTATAGTACCATGTACTACCTTTGAGACTATTTACAGTATTGACAGTACTGCACTGTATGCATGCAGGCCCTTGGAACTACTGGTCCAATTCTGCCAACTCGTTACTGATGATTGAGATATATAATTTATATATACTTTATATATAAAGTACTGTATGTATATATATATATATATATATATATATATATATATATATATATATATATATATATATCTACTACTGCAGTACTTTTTACATGGATGTATTTACATGTAGTACCATAATAAAACATGTATCACCTATTTTGTACTACAGTATTTAATGATTGTACCAACAATGACACAGTGAAACTATGTGTGGCTTGTGTGTGGCTGATCTAAAGTAACGTTTCAGTGGTATTTCACAATCAGTTTGTTTTTTGAACCAGTGATTGTGTAAGATTTCTTTAAAGATATGAATGCACAATGCAATGTTTTGAACATTGGACAGCCTGTGTTACACGTGATGACCGTTTTGAGTTTTGTGTCTAGAGTTTTGAAAAATTACATCAAGGTTCTGAAATTAGTGCCAAAGTGATTATGAAAAACTGTACAGCTACTTTACAGTGTTCCTCAACTTGCCTGTAATGTAAATAGCAAAACAAAGAAGTGATTACTGTACTTCTACATCTTCATCAACTCTGTCTGGTGTATTTGGCCGCAGGTTCTCATCTACATCGCAATTAGCCAAACATCTTGGAAAACAATGTGGTACGAGTGTATATATACAGTATATATATAAAGTAGACTGTATATTTCAATGATCGAACGAGTTGGCAGAATTGGACCAGTAGTTCCAAGGGCCTGCATGCATACAGTGTAGTACTGTCAATACTGTAAATAGTCTCAAAGGTAGTACATGGGACCATAGTAACAGTGTCTGATAAACAGTAGTACATTACAGTAAAGGTAGTACATGGGAGCATAGAAACAGTATCTGATAAACAGTAGTACATTACAGTAAAGGTAGTACATGAGACCATAGTAACAGTGTCTGATAAACAGTAGTACATTACAGTAAAGGTAGTACATGGGAGCATAGAAACAGTATCTGATAAACAGTAGTACATTACAGTAAAGGTAGTACATGGGACCATAGTAACAGTGTCTGATAAACAGTAGTATATTACAGTAAAGGTAGTACATGGGACCATAGAAACAGTGTCTGATAAACAGTAGTATATTACAGTAGTAGTACATGGGACCATAGTAACAGTGTCTGATAAACAGTAGTATATTACAGTAGTAGTACATGGGACCATAGTAACAGTGTCTGATAAACAGTAGTATATTACAGTAGTAGTACATGAGACCATAGAAACAGTGTCTGATAAACAGTAGTACATTACAGTAAAGAAGGATGATGAAATATTACATCCATAGATACTGTGTTCTGATTGGTTCATGCTCCACACTAACTGGTGACAATGAATCTGGTTATCTTGAAACTTTCATGATCTAAACATGGAATATTGTTTGTCTGTTTCCGTACAACTAGTCATTATGAGTAATGCAACAGTTACTTATCATTATGAGTAATTGTATCAGTTGATAGTTAGATAATTATAATGAAATGAATAGACAATCATCTGAACTGTAATGTGTGAATTGCCTTTTTGAAATAGTAGTACTTTGATGTTAAGTTGTGTCTTATTGAACAGCTGATCTTTGTTAAATGAACATATGATCTTAGGTTTATGTGTATTGTATCCAAGCAGTTAAAACAAGTGTTAGAGTTTTGAAAAATGTGCATTCTGATCATTGGTTGTGAGTTTTGTGTCTAGAGTTTTGAAAAATGACGTCAAGGTTCTGAAACTAGTGCCAAAGTGATCGTAAGAAACTGTAAATAAGTTGAGGAACACTGCATTAGATGTTTGACAGTACTACAGTACTACTGTCTTTTCTTTTCTATTTTGTAGCTAATTATTTTTGCTTTTATTCTAATAAATCTAGGTTGTGATCGTACTGTATTGTTTTTCATCAATGCAGTTCAGGTTTTGTTCAATGATTCCACTGTGTCTGTAGTATTCTCTCTACTACTGCAGTACATTTACATGGATGTATTTACATGTAGTACCATAATAAAACATGTATCACCTATTCTGTACTACAGTATTTAATGATTGTACCAACAATGACCCAGTGAAACTATGTGTGGCAAGATGTCTTTAAAGATATGAATTAATGATGCAATGTTTGAACATTGGACAGCCTGTGTTACAAGTGATGACTATAGCCTAATTGGGTGGGGAGAAAGCTCTGCCATAATCAGAAATATTGTCTATATAGGCTAAATGTAGGCCAAAGTGACAAATGTGTCCAAAAAGTTACACAAGTTAGATTACAGTTACAGAATGCAACATGTGTCTCCTCCTCTCACACACATCACACCGGGCCTGCTGGGCCGTATGGTGGAGCATCACACCGGGCCTGCTGGGCCGTATGGTGGAGCACCACACCGGGCCTGCTGGGCCGTATGGTGGAGCATCACACCGGGCCTGCTGGGCCGTATGGTGGAGCTTGAGGATGTAAAGAAAAAAAGAAAAACAGGAGCAAGTCTGGAGGAAAGTCGGAGGTATGGAACCATTTTAAACAAGTCGTGTGAAGTGACAACATACAGTATGTGTCGGTGTTGTTGAGTGCATTAAGTGCGGCACGCTGCTCAACTATGACAGCTGATAAAACAGGGACTTGGATGATGAAGAGACACATGAAGCAGGCTCGCCGTGGCAGAAAAGATGATAGTCAGCCTTCAACGTCCTCTTTTGTTACGTCTCCAGGCACAGGCTACTGCAAGCCCTCACAGAGATATGCGTTGTTGTTTTTTTTACGTTTCTTCATTCGGATCCATTAGCGATCCGTTCCAGTCTGAATACAACAGCCCACGTATTAAAAAAGTGTCGGGTTGAAATCGGGCTCGGACTCATAATTCCAGTTAGTCTGTCGGGCCGGGCTCGGACACAACATGCACGGGCTCGGGTTGGGTCGGGCTTGATTTTTTTGGGCCCGATCTAAGCTCTACTCCATGCTAGTTGGTGACAATGAATCTGGTTATCTTGAAACGTTCATGATCTAAACATGGAATATTGTTTGTCTGTTTCTGTACAACTATGCACTATGAGTAATGCAACAGTTACTTATCATTATGAGTAATTGTATCAATTGATAGTTAGATGATTGTAATGAAATGAATAGACAATCATCTGAACTGTAATGTGTGAATTACCATTTAAAATAGTAATACTTTGATGTTAAGTTGTGTCATATTGAACAGCTGATCTTTGTTAAATGAACAGGTGATCTCAGATTTATGTGTATTGTATCCAAGCAATTAAAACAAGTGTTAGAGTTTTGAAATTTTTTTTATTTTGATCATTGGTTGTGTGTTTTGTGTCTAGAGTTTTGAAAAAAGACGTCAAGGTTCTGAAATTAGAGCTAAAGTGATCGTAAGAAACTGTATTCTCATGTCTCAAACTCTTATTTGCTCGGCCCCAGCATTCGTTCTGTGTAATCAGTAACCCATGTTAAACTGAGGCTGCAACAACAGACTCAGATTATTATTCAAAGTGTCTGACAACAATATGGGATGGATCCCTACAGAGATAGACCTTTTAGTTAAAGATTAAGATCCTTTTAGTTTAACATCAAACAGCCCTGAAATCACCATCACCAAACTCCACCAGAATCCATGTAAATAATCAGGACTTTTAGTGTGTATAGAGCCAGCATATCTCCACCAGACTCCATGTAAATAATCAGGACTTTTAGTGTGTATAGAGCCAGCATATCTCCACCAGACTCCATGTAAATAATCAGGACTTTTAGCGTGTATAGAGCCAGCATATCTCCACCAGACTCCATGTAAATAATCAGGACTTTTAGTGTGTGTATAGAGCCAGCATATCTCCACCAGACTCCATGTAAATAATCAGGACTTTTAGCGTGTATAGAGCCAGCATATCTCCACCAGACTCCATGTAAATAATCAGGACTTTTAGTGTGTATAGAGCCAGCATATCTCCACCAGACTCCATGTAAATAATCAGGACTTTTAGCGTGTATAGAGCCAGCATATCTCCACCAGACTCCATGTAAATAATCAGGACTTTTAGTGTGTATAGAGCCAGCATATCTCCACCAGACTCCATGTAAATAATCAGGACTTTTAGTGTGTATAGAGCCAGCATATCTCCACCAGACTCCATGTTAACAATCAGGACTTTTATCATCATAAAACACACTTCATTCAAAGCAACCCTCCGGTTCCCAACCCAACTCCCTACTGACTGAGCTACTGCCACCCCTAGCGTCTGTCCTCCCCCAAAACAACTCCCTCCTCAGTGTTTGGTTCCAGCATCATTCTGACCTATATTCATGTCTGTAGTGGTGGCGCCCTCTAGTGGTCGTAGTAGTTCTGATGGGAACAAAGGAGTAAGTCAGGAGGCAGGTTTGGCAAATATATATTTTTTATAAAATACAAAAACCTAACTTGGTTTAGTCTCCTACTGTCTTATTTGTTTGACTTTACTAAACTTTGAAAACTCTCCCCTGCTACAAAGGAAAATTCCACAATATGGAGTCTGGGGGAAATATGCTGGCTCTATACACGCTAAAAGTCCTGATTATTTACATGGAGTCTGGTGGAGATATGCTGGCTCTATACAAGCTAAAAGTCCTGATTATTTACATGGAGTCTGGTGGAAATATGCTGGCTCTATACACGCTAAAAGTCCTGATTATTTACATGGAGTCTGGTCGAGATATGCTGGCTCTATACACGCTAAAAGTCCTGATTATTTACATGGAGTCTGGTCGAGATATGCTGGCTCTATACACACTAAAAGTCCTGATTATTTACATGGAGTCTGGTGGTGTATTTTTTAGTATTTATTACCTATGTTATTCTATATCTTTATTATTCTTCTGTATCCTTTTTTAAACACAGAAGTTTCATTCAAACATTCAGCACGATTAGGAATTGCCCGCTTGTATACATTTTTTTGTATAACTTTCTGATTTAACCACATTCCACTATAACACAAGTTGCATACTGTGTACAAAATGCAGAAGCACAGAGTTTTTTAAGTGAGTCGGCTGGGTGGCAGCTGCTTTTAAAACTGTAATGTTTGTTTTTCATGACTTGCTAAATTCTACGATGGCTAAGAAACTTATTTGCTGACTTTTTTAGGGTTTCATGTCGACCAAACTGTTTATGGGAGAAAGCTACATGAGACAATAGGCTCGTTGGAGATGAACTGCGCCTCGCCTGTAAAGTAGACGAGAGCAGGCGGCAGCAGACGGGGGCGGTGACAAAAGTCCGCTCTCAAGTCGGACAGTTTTCCAGCTGACTCCAGCAGCCTTCAGGCTGAACAGGAAGTGACACAAACGCTGTGGTCCGTTAGGGTCCGATTCCGATTTAATAAAATGTTATCAGACCCATATATCAGCTCCTACACAGTCTCTAGTTGATTTTATTATGACAGAGTAGCTGTCAGAATGCTCTACATGCGATCTGTTACTGATTTTAATTACCAACAGACTGTAGATGATCTGTAATCTGAACAGATTTAGTCTCTCTGACTTTTAAACATAACTATCAGTCACACAACATGGGTTCTGTACATAATAAGCCTTTAAATCAGACAAATAGCAGTTAAAATCCCTCCGATTCAAAATCAATAAAAAGTTTATATAAAACGTCATCATGTTGAGTCGATTCTGAACCAATCAGCTGTTCGATCAGCTGAGAGACCGGCGTTTCCCAGCATGCCCTGGGTCCACCTGCGTCCGCCTGGCTCTTGCAGTTGGTGAAAAGCAACTGCGCTACCTGCGTCTCAGAACTGCGGCCGCCTTGGTCTCGTGAGATTATCGTTGCCCACGTGTGCATGACGTCAGAGCAAGTCGGGATCAAGTCGGACACAAATCTAACCGGCATGCATTGGGCGCTGATTGCCGGTGATCGATTCTGCGCAGATCTGGCTCATCTCGAACGAGCCTAATGACTGACCACAGAGTGCTCTGTGTTTACCAGGTCTACAGAGATGTTCCCTCATTTACACTTTTCATTTTTTGGGAGACAACACAGATTAGCGCCGCCTGCTGTTATGGAGACATATTACGTCTCGCACACACGCAGAACGTACGCTCCAGTACACTCTTCGGTGAGTTCTGAGGAACTTTTTGGACCTCGGGGAGACTGATCAGTCCGACTGGCTTTACTGCCGACGGTCGGCTGTCTGGTTGGGGGGTCAGAGCCTTTAACCATTCAAGCCAGCATCCAGTGTAGCGTCAGCCTTTGGACAAACAGCATTCACCCTCCAATTCATTTTCTCTATAAGGATTTTGATTATTAGCCACAATGTCTAAACCATCCCATAATGTCTAAACCATCCCACAATGTCTAAACCATCCCATGATGTCTAAACCATCCCACAATGTCTAAACCATCCCACAATGTCTAAACCATCCCATAATGTCTAAACCATCCCATGATGTCTAAACCATCCCACAATGTCTAAACCATCCCACAATGTCTAAACCATCCCATGATGTCTAAACCATCCCACAATGTCTAAACCATCCCATGATGTCTAAACCATCCCATAATGTCTAAACCATCCCACAATGTCTAAACCATCCCATAATGTCTAAACCATCCCATGATGTCTAAACCATCCCACAATGTCTAAACCATCCCATGATGTCTAAACCATCCCATAATGTTTAAACCATCCCATAATGTCTAAACCATCCCATGATGTCTAAACCATCCGAGGTAGATTGACCCCGAGCTGTGATAGTTTCTGCTCCTGTATGTGTGTATCTCTGCTTCTGTGTTTGTGTGTCTCTGTGTGTGTGTCTCTGTGTGTGTGTCTCTGTGTGTGTGTGCTAACGCTAGCATGCTACCTCGTTCGCAATAGCAAAGCGCTGCTACAACACACACAAGTTCACCATAATCTCCAGAAGAACTACTTCCATGTGCTCCCTGGTTTAGAAGAAGTCTCCCAGCTAATCCTGAAGGTGGAGAAACAGCCTTTCTTTTACTGTCTATGGAGCTAGCTGACATCATCTACATCTGAGCTACTGAGCATGTGCGAGTGCAATCAAAGATAGTACAGAAGAAGAAAAGAGGTCTCACTCTGTAGCTAAAACAGAGAGAACAGGGTGAAAGAAGGAGCTGCAGCAATGTGCAGTACAACTAAAATATGGTGTTTTTTGAAAATTAAACCATGTAAACCTATTCTGGTACAACCTTAAAATACAATTATGAACCTGAAAATGAGCAGAATATAGGCGCTTTAAATATGTAGGCCTACAGTTAGGTGATTTGGGCGTTGCAGAGATGCCTGCTCGCTGCCCGATTGTCTGATATGAATGACCACATTGCAATGATACATGTGCTTAGTGTTCTGTCTTACACAGCAAACTAATTCTTCACTGGTAAGACCAACATACTGTAATAACATTCAAATAAAAAAACATAACATCTTGTGAATAGGCCTAAGTGATTTAATCAGTGGAAGGTCCTACAAATATTAAAAACAACAAAGCTATACTTCACCGATTCTCTGCAGTGAACTGACGGAAAAAGACAAAAGATATAGACTACTTTTAAAATATGATGTGAAATATAATGTGAAACTACCCTCAACTAGAGAATGACTCCCACATATGATGCATTGATAAGCCTAGACGGCGTATCTGGTCATAAAAATGAACAGTCTATTAATACAACAATGTTACATGATTTAAAAAGCAACACAGCCTATCATACGAGAACAGAGCAGAGGTTCTGGACTCTAGCTGAATCAGAAAAAAATATTTATTTAGGTGGGTCGGTGGATGCAGATTCGGAAGGCTTTGGCGCCGATCGGGGTATCTATAATAATCAGGGTTTTTAATAAGTGGAAAAAGTAGTAGATAGACCTACATTTTGGCTACGTTCACACCACAAGTCTTAATGCCTAATTCCGATTTTTTGCTCAGATCCGATTTTTTATTTGGCTGTTCACATTACCTTTTAAAATGTAGCCTATATCAGATTTCAGTGTGAACTTTTTTCGGTTTTGAAATGACCCGCATGCGCAAAAGAACAATAACAATGACATCAGACGCAGCACACTGTTGCACTAAAGTTAGGGAGGTGATGGGGGAAGTCAGCATTTTCACTTTTATTTAAAAACGTTTGTGTAATGGCAGCCATAACATTGATGAGCAGGTGCTGAGGAGGAGAAGGATGAAGAGACAAATTGGCTGTTTGGGTATTTTGTGGAGTTATGGCTGCAAATTCACTCCAGAGGTCTGTGTGACCGGACCACCGATTTGCACGTCAGGATCGCTACGGGCCTCCACTAGAGGTTCCTCTGGCTTCGCCCTCGCACGCGCTCACGCTCCAACTCACCCGGCGCGCGCCAGCCCTCACTTTCATTGCACCACGGGGCGAACCTCTGACTTGCAAGCGCGTTAAACTCCTTGGTCTGTGTTTACAGACGGGTCGGGTGGGTAGCCGACATCGCCTTTTTACGTGAGCCGATCCCCACCCTGGTGATGCGACGCGGTTGGGACACACGGAGGACAGTCTGCCCAGGTGGACAGCTGCACCGGGAGCAGGGGGCCCCCGCCCCTCCCCGCAGGGAGAGAGGGCACAGCGAGGGTTATTAAGGTAAAAGACGCATCAAATCCGCCTTGGCTGTTCACACTGCGGCTGCATTGAAAAAATCAGATCTGGGTCGGATTCAGGACCACATGTGGAAGTGGCCTGAATCTGATCTGAAAAAATCAGATCTGGGCTAAATTTGAGTGTTCACACTACTTCTGAAGAAGCCTGAACTGGTCACTTGACCCCAAAAAAATCTGATTTGGGCCACTTTTGCCTGCAGTCTGAACGTAGTCTTTGAGGCTGTCAAACTGGTAACGTAGCTACAGTAGGCTACGTACCTCCGGGTCTCTGCCGCCTTCTCTGGCGTCTGTGGAGTCGGAGACCTTGGGGGGGCATTTAAACAGGTGTCTGTCACTCCAGCCGGGCTGTGGTTCTCTGTCGTGTCCTGCTGCTGATGCTCAGGGTGCTGATGTTGTTCCAATTGTTCATCTGAAATAGCAAGGCTGGATGTTGTGATGCTAAACTCCTCATCGCTAGCATCATCGCAGGCGCTGCCAGGCTCTTTATTAGCTTCGAGACGACTTTTGAAAAAAGTGGAGATGGTTGGAATATTACTCCTAATTAAATCCTCTCTGCTATCCTTCTCCCTTTTAGCTTTCTGTTTTGTGGCGCCGCTGCTCCACCGTTTTTTATCCATGTTGTTTGTTTTGTCGATGTCCTCTACTCTCTTTCACTCTATCCTCCACCGCCTGTCTTGCTGCTATCAACAGTTTCCGCGGTAACCTGACTCATATTTAACTGCTGGAATTTTTTGGGCGTTGTAAATTACAGAGTGTGGTCTAGACCTACTCTATCCGTAAAGTGTCTTGAGATAACTCTTGTTATGATTTGATACTATAAATAAAATAAAATTGAATTGAATTGAATAGTCATCAGACACAGCCGACACAGCCAAAAAACTGATCATGATACTTTGTTGTGTGCAACTAAATCATTGTTAACACACATACACACAAACACATACTAATTAATTAATTTAATTTAATTTTAATTTATATTAGAAAAAAAAAGATGAGAGGCCACACAGTCCGATGAGGACGCCCGTGGCCGCTGAAGCCTCGGCTCTGGCCTCGTCTACGTCCAGCGTAGCTTTGTGAACGACTTGCAGAGCAACGAGCAACGCAGAGAATATGATCTGTCCACATATGGAGTACTGTTTTACTAACTGGTCATTAATTAGCATAACTACTCTTAAAAGCACTGAGTCTCTATTTAAAGCCTAACGCTCACCAAAATGAAACCTATGGTCTTTTTGACGGTGTCTGTGTGTGTGTCTGTGTGTGTATGTATATGTATGGGTTTGTGTGTGTCTGTGTGTGTGTCTCTGTGTGTATATGTGTGTGTGTCTGTGTGTGTGTGCGTGCGTGTGTCTGTGTGTGTGTGTGTGAGGTCAGAACTACTATGACCACTAGAGGGCTCCACCACTACAGACCTAAATATAGGTCAGAACTACTACGGCCACTAGAGGGCTCCACCACTACAGACCTAAATATAGGTCAGAACTACTATGGCCACTAGAGGGCTCCACCACTACTAACCTAAATATAGGTCAGAACTACTACAACCACTAGAGGGCTCCACTACTACTAACGTAAATATAAGTCAGAACTACTACGACCACTAGAAGGCTCCACTACTACTAACCTAAATATAAGTCAGAACTACTACGACCACTAGAAGGCTCCACCACTACTAACCTAAATATAGGTCAGAACTACTACGACCACTAGAAGGCTCCACCACTACTAACCTAAATATAAGTCAGAACTACTACGACCACTAGAAGGCTCCACCACTACTAACCTAAATATAAGTCAGAACTACTACGACCACTAGAAGGCTCCACCACTACTAACCTAAATATAGGTCAGAACTACTACGACCACTAGAAGGCTCCACTACTACTAACCTAAATATAAGTCAGAACTACTACGACCACTAGAAGGCTCCACCACTACTAACCTAAATATAGGTCAGAACTACTACGACCACTAGAAGGCTCCACCACTACTAACCTAAATATAAGTCAGAACTACTACGACCACTAGAAGGCTCCACCACTACTAACCTAAATATAGGTCAGAACTACTACGACCACTAGAGGGCACCACCACTACAGACCTAAATATAGGTCAGAACTACTACGACCACTAGAGGGCTCCACCACTACAGACCTAAATATAGGTCAGAACTACTACGACCACTAGAGGGCACCACCACTACAGACCTAAATATAGGTCAGAACTACTACGACCACTAGAGGGCTCCACCATTACTAACCTAAATATAGGTCAGAACTACTACGACCACAAGAGGGCAGAACTATTACGACCACTTGAGGGCTCCACCACTACAGACCTAAATATAGGTCAGAACTAGAGGGCTCCACCACTACAGACCTAAATATAGGTCAGAACTACTACGGCCACTAGAGGGCTCCACCACTACAGACCTAAATATAGGTCAGAACTACTACGACCACTAGAGGGCACCACCACTACAGACCTAAATATAGGTCAGAACTACTACGACCACTAGAGGGCTCCACCATTACTAACCTAAATATAGGTCAGAACTACTACGACCACTAGAGGGCAGAACTATTACGACCACTTGAGGGCTCCACCACTACAGACCTAAATATAGGTCAGAACTAGAAGGCTCCACCACTACAGACCTAAATATAGGTCAGAACTACTACAGACACTAGAGGGCTCCACCACTACTGACCTAAATATAGGTCAGAACTACTACGACCACTAGAGGGCTCCACCACTACGGACCTAAATATAGGTCAGAACTACTACGACCACTAGAGGGCTCCACCACTACTGACCTAAATATAGGTCAGAACTACTACGGCCACTAGAGGGCTCCACCACTACTGAGCTAAATATAGGTCAGAACTATTACGACCACTAGAGGGCTCCACCACTACAGACCTAAATATAGGTCAGAACTACTACGACCACTAGAGGGCTCCACCACTACTGACCTAAATATAGGTCAGAACTAATACGACCACTAGAGGGCTCCACCACTACTGAGCTAAATATAAGTCAGAACTATTACGACCACTAGAGGGCTCCACCACTACAGACCTAAATATAGGTCAGAACTACTACGACCACTAGAGGGCTCCACCACTACTAACCTAAATATAGGTCAGAACTACTACGACCACTAGAGGGCTCCACCACTATTAACCTAAATATAGGTCAGAACTACTACGACCACTAGAGGGCAGAACTACAACGACCACTAGAGGGCTCCACCACTACTAACCTAAGTAGAGGTCACAACTACTACGAACACTAGAGGGCTCCACCACTACACACCTAAATATAGGTCAGAACTACTACGGCCACAAGAGGGATCCACCACTACAGACCTAAATATAGGTAAGAACTACTACGACCACTAGAGGGCTTCACCACTACACACCTAAATATAGGTCAGAACTACTACGGCCACAAGAGGGATCCACCACTACTGACCTAAATATAGGTCAGAACTACTACGTCCACTAGAGGGCTCCACCACTACTAACCTAAATATAGGTCAGAACTACTACGACCACTACAGGTCAGAACTATAACGACCACTAGAGGGCTCCACCACTACAGACCTAAATATAGGTCAGAACTACAACGTCCACTAGAGGGCTCCACCACTACAGACTTAAATATAGGTCAGAACTACTACGGCCACTAGAGGGCTCCACCACTACTAACCTAAATATAGGTCATGACTACTACGGCCACTAGAGGGCTCCACCACTACAGACCTAAATATAGGTCAGAACTACTACGGCCACCAGAGGTCTCCACCACTACAGACCTAAATATAGGTCAGAACTACTACGGCCACCAGAGGTCTCCACCACTACAGACCTAAATATAGGTCAGAACTACTACGGCCACTAGAGGGCACCAACACTACACACCTAAATATAGGTCAGAACTACTATGGCAACTAGAGGACTCCACCACTACTAACCTAAATATAGGTTAGAACTACTACGACCACTACAGGGCAGAACTACTACGACCGCTAGAGGGATCCACTACTACTGACCTAAATATAGGTCAAAACTACTACGACCACTAGAGGGCTCCACCACTACAGACCTAAATATAGGTCAGAACTACTACGGCCTCTAAAGGGCTCCACCTCTACTAATCTAAATATAAGTCAGAACTACTACTGACTAGAGGGCTCCACCACTACAGACCTAAATATAGGTCAGAACTACTACGACCACTAGAGGGCTCCACCACTACTAACCTAAATATAGGTCAGAACTACTACGACCACTAGAGGGCAGGACTACTACGACCACTAGAGGGCTCCACAACTACTAACCTAAATATAGGTCAGAACTACTACGGCCACTAGAGGGCACCACCACTACAGACCTAAATATAGGTCAGAACTACTACGACCACTAGAGGGCAGAACTACTACGACCACTAGAGGGCTCCACAACTACTAACCTAAATATAGGTCAGAACTACTACAACCACTAGAGGGCTCCACCATACAGACCTAAATATAGGTCAGAACTACTACGACCACTAGAGGGCTCCACCACTACTAACCTAAATATAGGTCAGAACTACTACGACCACTAGAGGGCAGAACTACTACGACCACTAGAGGGCTCCACAACTACTAACCTAAATATAGGTCAGAACTACTACGGCCACTAGAGGGCACCACCACTACAGACCTAAATATAGGTCAGAACTACTACGACCACTAGAGGGCTCCACCACTACTAACCTAAATATAAGTCAGAACTACTACGACCACTAGAGGGCAGAACTACTACGACCACTAGAGGGCAGAACTACTACGACCACTAGAGGGCTCCACCACTACTAACCTAAATATAGGTCAGAACTACTACGACCACTAGAGGGCTCCACCACTACTGACCTAAATATAGGTCAGAACTACTACGACCACTAGAGGGCTCCACTACTACTGACCTAAATATAGGTCAAAACTACTACGACCACTAGAGGGCTCCACCACTACAGACCTAAATATAGGTCAGAACTACTACGGCCTCTAGAGGGCTCCACCTCTACTAATCTAAATATAAGTCAGAACTACTACTGACTAGAGGGCTCCACCACTACGGACCTAAATATAGGTCAGAACTACTACGGCCACTAGAGGGCTCCACCACTACAGACCTAAATATAGGACAGAACTACTACGGCCACTAGAGGGCTCCACCACTACAGACCTAAATATAGGTCAGAACTACTACGGCCACTAGAGGGCTCCACCACTACAGACCTAAATATAGGTCAGAACTACTACGGCCACTAGAGGGCTCCACCACTACAGACCTAAATATAGGTCAGAACTACTACGGCCACTAGAGGGCTCCACCTCTACTAATCTAAATATAAGTCAGAACTACTACTGACTAGAGGGCTCCACCACTATGGACCTAAATATAGGTCAGAACTACTACTGACTAGAGGGCTCCACCACTACATACCTAAATATAGGTCAGAACTACTACGGCCACTAGAGGGCTCCACCACTACAGACCTAAATATAGGTCAGAACTACTACGGCCACTAGAGGGCTCCACCTCTACTAATCTAAATATAAGTCAGAACTACTACTGACTAGAGGGCTCCACTACTACAGACCTAAATATAGGTCAGAATTACTACGACCAGAATTACTACGACCACTACAGACCTAAATATAGGTCAGAACTACTATGGCCACAAGACGGCTCCACCACTACAGACCTAAATATAGGTCAGAACTACTACGGCCACTAGAGGGCTCCACCGCTACAGACCTAAATATAGGTCAGAACTACTACGACCACTAGAGGGCAGAACCACTACGACCACTAGAGGGCAGAACTACTACGACCACTAGAGGGCTCCACCACTACTAACCTAAATATAGGTCAGAACTACTACGACCACTAGAGGGCTCCACCACTACTGACCTAAATATAGGTCAGAACTACTACGACCACTAGAGGGCTCCACCACTACAGACCTAAATATAGGTCAGAACTACTATGACCACTAGAGGGCTCCACCACTACAGACTTAAATATAGGTCAGAACTACTACGGCCACTAGAGGGCTCCACCACTACTAACCTAAATATAGGTCATGACTACTACGGCCACTAGAGGGCTCCACCACTACAGACCTAAATATAGGTCAGAACTACTACGGCCACCAGAGGTCTCCACCACTACAGACCTAAATATAGGTCAGAACTACTACGGCCACTAGAGGGCTCCACCACTACAGACCTAAATATAGGTCAGAACTACTACGACCACTAGAGGGCTCCACCAATACAGACCTAAATATAGGTCAGAACTACTACGGCCACTAGAGGGCTCCACCTCTACTAATCTAAATATAAGTCAGAACTACTACTGACTAGAGGGCTCCACCACTACGGACCTAAATATAGGTCAGAACTACTAGGACCACTAGAGGGCTCCACTACTACAGACCTAAATATAGGTCAGAATTACTACGACCAGAATTACTACGACCACTACAGACCTAAAAATAGGTCAGAACTACTGGGACCACTAGAGGGCTCCACTACTACAGACCTCAATATAGGTCAGAATTACTACGACCAGAATTACTACAACCACTACAGACCTAAATATAGGTCAGAACTACTACGGCCACTAGAGGGCTCCACCACTACTAACCTAAATATAGGTCAGAACTACTACGACCATTAGAGTGCTCCACCACTACTAACCTAAATATAGGTCAGAACTACTACGACCAAAAGAGGTTTCCACCACTACAGACCTAAATATAGGTCATAATTACTATGACCACTAGAGGACTCCACCACTACACACCTAAATATAGGTCAGAACTACTATGGCCACAAGAGGGCTCCACCACTACAGACCTAAATATAGGTCAGAACTACTACGGCCACTAGAGGGCACCAACACTACACACCTAAATATAGGTCAGAACTACTATGGCCACTAGAGGACTCCACCACTACTAACCTAAATATAGGTTAGAACTACTACGACCACTACAGGGCAGAACTACTACGACCGCTAGAGGGCTCCACCACTACTAACCTAAATATAGGTCAGAACTACTACGACCACTAGAGGGCAGAACTACTACGACCACTAGAGGGCTCCACAACTACTAACCTAAATATAGGTCAGAACTACTACGACCACTAGAGGGCTCCACCACTACAGACCTAAATATAGGTCAGAACTACTACGGCCACTAGAGGGCTCCACCACTACAGACCTAAATATAGGTCAGAACTACTACGACCACTAGAGGGCTCCACCACTACAGACCTAAATATAGGTCAGAACTACTACGACCACTAGAGGGCAGAACTACTACGACCACTAGAGGGCAGAACTACTACGACCACTAGAGGGCTCCACCACTACTAACCTAAATATAGGTCAGAACTACTACGACCACTAGAGGGCTCCACTACTACTGACCTAAATATAGGTCAGAACTACTACGACCACTAGAGGGCTCCACCACTACAGACCTAAATATAGGTCAGAACTACTACGGCCACTAGAGGGCACCAACACTACACACCTAAATATAGGTCAGAACTACTATGGCAACTAGAGGACTCCACCACTACTAACCTAAATATAGGTTAGAACTACTACGACCACTACAGGGCAGAACTACTACGACCGCTAGAGGGCTCCACAACTACTAACCTAAATATAGGTCAGAACTACTACGACCACTAGAGGGCAGAACTACTACGACCACCAGAGGGCTCCACAACTACTAACCTAAATATAGGTCAGAACTACTACAACCACTAGAGGGCTCCACCACTACAGACCTAAATATAGGTCAGAACTACTACGACCACTAGAGGGCTCCACCACTACTAACCTAAATATAGGTCAGAACTACTACGACCACTAGAGGGCAGAACTACTACGACCACTAGAGGGCTCCACAACTACTAACCTAAATATAGGTCAGAACTACTACGGCCACTAGAGGGCACCACCACTACAGACCTAAATATAGGTCAGAACTACTACGACCACTAGAGGGCTCCACAACTACTAGACCTAAATATAGGTCAGAACTACTACAACCACTAGAGGGCTCCACCACTACAGACCTAAATATAGGTCAGAACTACTACGACCACTAGAGGGCTCCACCACTACTAACCTAAATATAGGTCAGAACTACTACGACCACTAGAGGGCAGAACTACTACGACCACTAGAGGGCTCCACAACTACTAACCTAAATATAGGTCAGAACTGCTACGGCCACTAGAGGGCACCACCACTACAGACCTAAATATAGGTCAGAACTACTACGACCACTAGAGGGCTCCACCACTACTAACCTAAATATAGGTCAGAACTACTACGACCACTATAGGTCAGAACTACTACGACCACTAGAGGGCTCCACTACTACTGACCTAAATATAGGTCAAAACTACTACGACCACTAGAGGGCTCCACCACTACAGACCTAAATATAGGTCAGAACTACTACGGCCTCTAGAGGGCTCCACCTCTACTAATCTAAATATAAGTCAGAACTACTACTGACTAGAGGGCTCCACCACTACGGACCTAAATATAGGTCAGAACTACTACGGCCACTAGAGGGCTCCACCACTACAGACCTAAAT
>JABUOV010000196.1:0-2500 GCA_025617405.1 Perca schrenkii
AGGACGCAGCAGAAGAAGAAACATAAGGACGCAGCAGAAGAAGAAACATAAGGACGCAGCAGAAGAAGAAACATAAGGACGCAGCAGAAGAAGAAACATAAGGACGCAGCAGGACGCAGCAGAAGAAGAAACATAAGGACGCAGCAGAAGAAGAAACATAAGGACGCAGCAGAAGAAGAAACATAAGGACGCAGCAGAAGAAGAAACATAAGGACGCAGCAGAAGAAGAAACATAAGGACGCAGCAGGACGCAGCAGAAGAAGAAACATAAGGACGCAGCAGAAGAAGAAACATAAGGACGCAGCAGGACGCAGCAGAAGAAGAAACATAAGGACGCAGCAGAAGAAGAAACATAAGGACGCAGCAGGACGCAGCAGAAGAAGAAACATAAGGACGCAGCAGAAGAAGAAACATAAGGACGCAGCAGGACGCAGCAGAAGAAGAAACATAAGGACTCCCCAGAGCTAGGTTAGTAACAAACATTTGTGGGACAAGGATGCAGCCAAAAGGAAAGAGATGAAAAGAGAGAGGAGAGAGCAGCTCAGGGTGTCAGAGGAAGGAAGGAACTTCCCCGGCAGTCTAGGATTAGAACAGCATGACTAAGAGAGGCAGGTTAAAGAGAAGAAGAAGAAGAAAGGTAGGCTTTAGGAGAAGAACACAGGGAAAGGCTTTAGTAACACAAAGAAACCACAAAAACACGGAAAATAAACGACAAAAACACGGAAAATAAACAACAAAAACACAGAAAATAAACAACAAAAACACGGAAAATAAACAACAAAAACACGGAAAATAAACAACAAAAACACGGAAAATAAACGACAAAAACACAGAAAATAAACAACAAAAACACGGAAAATAAACGACAAAAACACGGAAAATAAACAACAAAAACACAGAAAATAAACAACAAAAACACGGAAAATAAACGACAAAAACACAGAAAATAAACAACAAAAACACGGAAAATAAACAACAAAAACACAGAAAATAAACAACAAAAACACGGAAAATAAACAACAAAAACACGGAAAATAAACAACAAAAACACGGAAAATAAACAACAAAAACACGGAAAATAAACAACAAAAACACGGAAAATAAACGACAAAAACACGGAAAATAAACAACAAAAACACGGAAAATAAACAACAAAAACACGGAAAATAAACGACAAAAACACAGAAAATAAACGACATAAACACAGAAAATAAACAACAAAAACACGGAAAATAAACGACATAAACACAGAAAATAAACGACATAAACACAGAAAATAAACAACAAAAACACGGAAAATAAACGACAAAAACACGGAAAATAAACGACAAAAACACGGAAAATAAACAACAAAAACACAGAAAATAAACGACATAAACACAGAAAATAAACAACAAAAACACGGAAAATAAACGACAAAAACACGGAAAATAAACGACATAAACACAGAAAATAAACAACAAAAACACGGAAAATAAACAACAAAAACACGCTTATGAAAACAATAAACGGTTGGGTTTAGGAGAAGAACACAGGGAAAGGCTTTAGTAACACAAAGAAACCACATAAACACAGAAAATAAACGACATAAATACAGAAAATAAACGACATAAACACAGAAAATAAACAACAAAAACATGCTTATGAAAACAATAAACGGTTAGGTTTAGGAGAGAAACTTTGAGGAAGGCTTAAAAAAACAAACAGTTGAAGATCGCCACAGACAGGAAGTGATGCGTCTCTCCTGGTGAGAGTCCTGTTTTACCCATCAGCCACCACAACCAACCTCTTTACACAGACCTACATCCCTTTATGCTGCTCGCTACGGTGAAAACTCACTAGTAATGGAGGTCAATGGTGGTGAACTGTGTTGATAAACACTCTACAAAGCGATTGTGCGTCTCGATAACACGCCTAAATGGCGTACGGATTGGCGTGTGGTACATCCTCCACTTCATGAGATCAGTCTGCGGTGTTCAGTCCCTCACGGCAGCACTTTGGTGGACTGCTTCCAGCCGCGATGATCGGTATCATATGGAACTATCTAAAGGCCCTGACACACCAAGCTGACAGCCCCCCGTCAGGAGGAGAGCCAGTCGGACTGATCAGTCTCCCCGAGTTGGTCCAAAAAGAGCCTCAGAACTCACCGGAGAGACGGCGACTTGAGCGTACATGACCAACGCGTCACCTGGGTCTGGCTTCTCCCCGACCAGCATGGCGGCTCGTTAGAAACACGATCTCATATCGGACTAAAATAGTTTCACCAAAACGTGTTTCTGAAAACATCTGGAGAGAGAAATAGGCCGTGCAGATGCTGAATCTGTCTTCATTTCAGATCAACAAAGGTCAGTTTAAAAGATTTTTGTCAGATTTTGAGAGACTCTAGTCACCTCATCCTGCTCCCTGTTTCTGGTGTATTTTAACATGAGTGATCTGATTGGCTAGTCAAGGGCTGGACCTCCACCAATCAGATTGGTCGTTGAGTGTGACTGTCACACAG